>PVJC01045535.1:0-13664 GCA_004026665.1 Murina feae | reverse complement strand
AACTCATTGAGTCAGAATTGTAAATAAAAACAGTATTCTCATCATTTCACAGCTTTAGAAATAAATTCTGAGCTCTACAAACATGAATTCTTAGTGGATTACACCACTTTCTTCTGAAAATGCCAACAAATGTAGCCAGAATTGTAAATTGAAACAGTATTCTCATCATTTCTCAGCTTTATAAGTAAATTTGGGCTCTATACATATGAATTTTTAAGGGTTTAATCCACGTTTTTAAAAAAACACCAACTCAAGACAGAACCAAAATGGTGGCATAAGGCAGATACCTGAATGTGCAGCCTTCCACAACCACATTAAAAAATACAATTATAAAGCTAAATGGCCGTCCTCCAGAACCAAGGGAGTGGAAACTTTACAACTAGAAGACAAGATAGGGAGTGCATTGAGACTGAGTAGAAGTTCTCGGTGCCAAAACTGAGAGGTGTAGATGCATGCAAAATGGTGGCAGCACGGGTGAAACAGTGGCTGCAACTGCACCTAGGTCCACGGCTTTTATGGACTCGGTGCGAGCTGTCTGGCAAAAAGGTGGAAGACAAGTGGCTTCTAGCAGAGCAGCAATCACTGACGTGGAGCTCAGAGACTCAGGGACTCAGGGACGTGCAGACACCAGTGTGTGGAGATGCATAAACTGGGAGAAAACCTTGAGCTAGCAAAGGGGAAGCCATTGCAGGTTGCTCCACCCTGGTGATACTGAGACCCCAGCCCACCCAATTTACAACCCCACTCAAGTTGTGCGCCTGCCTGCCTTGCAGCCTAACCTAACAGATGACAGCTGGGACAGAGTTCACCACTCTATCAACACAGGGAAGCAGCCAAATGGTGGAGACAAATAAACAGATCACAAATGAGAGAAATGGAGGAAAGCAAATGACTGGATATATGGTTCAAAACCACAGTTTTAAGGTTTTTCAAGAATTTTCTAGAAACTGCCAATAAACTTAATGAGACCCTCAATAAATCTAGTGAGACCCTCAAAGATATGAAAAAGGACCAACTAGAAATTAAGCATGCACTGACTAAAATAAAGAATATTATACAGAGCTCCAACAACAGACTAGACGTTCGCAAGTATCAAATCAAAGATTTGAAATACGAAGATGTAAAAAGCACCCAACTGGAAAAGAAAAATGAATCCAGATGGTGAAGATAGTGTAAGGAGCACCTGGGACAACTTTAAGTGTACCAACATCAGAATATAGGGGTACCAGAAGAAGAGAGAGAAAGATATTGAAAACCTATTTAAAGAAATAATGACATAAAAGTTCTCCTACCTCGTGAAAGAAATAGAGTTACAAGTCCAGAAAGCGTAGAGGACCCCAAACAATAGGAATCCAGGATGACCACACCAAGACACATCATAATTAAAATTCCAAGGGCAAAAGACAAAGAGATAATCTTAAAAGCAGCAAGAGAAAAACAGTTAGTTACCTACAAGGGAGTACCCATTCTACTGTCAGCAGATTTCTCAACAGAAACCATGCAGGCCAGAGGGGTGTGGCAAGAAATACTCAAAGTGATCAATAGCAAGAACCTACAACCAAGATTACTCTACCCAGCAAAGCTATCATGTGAAATTGATGGTCAGATAAAGAGCTTCACAGACAAGAAAAAGCTAAAGGAGTATATCATCACCAAACCAGGATTACTTTAAATGCTGAAGGGCATTCTTTAAGAAGAGGAAGTAGAAGAAAAAGGTAAAAATAAAAACTATGAACAACAAAGTGACAACAAATACATATCTATCAACCAGTGAATATAACAATTAAGTCAATGGAAATATCTGAAGAACAGAATAAACTGGTGAATAGAATACAAGGAAGGGCATAGAAAGGGAATGAACTGACAGTTCTCAGCGGGGAGGTGTGAGGGGTATGGGAAGAGACTGACAAAAATCTTACATCTATGGATGAAGACAGTGGTGGGGGTACGGGAATGGGGTTGGGGGGAACCAGGTGGAGGGAAGCTACAGGGGTTAAAAAAAGGAACATCTGTAATAATCTAAACAATAAAAATTTAATTTAAAAAAAGAAAGAAAGAATATTACAAACTACAAAATATAATGCCAACTCATTGAGCCAGAATTTTACCTAATAATAGGCAAACATGTAAATAGACTATCCCCTGACTATGCTCACCAGCCAATTAGGAGAGTGTGCAAATTAACCCAACAAAGATGGCGGTTAATTTGCATATGCAGACGTGAAGAGACGGAATGGGAGCTGTGGAGACTGAAGACTCTGGTGCCCGAGTGGCAGAGACTGAAGGCTCAAGTGCTTGAGCAGTGAAGGGCAGTGAAGACTGAAGGCTCCTGAGCCCAACTGGCAAAAACTGATGACTTCAGCCAGAGCCAAGGCCTTAGTTCCGGGTGCTGGAGGAAAAAAGGTGCCGGCAGCCAGGGGAAGGGAAGACCTATTGCACAAATCTATTTGTGAAATGGGCCTCTAGCTGTAAATAAAGCTAGTATTCTCATTTCACAGCTTTCCACACAAATTCTGAGCTCTATAAACCTGAATCCTTAAGGTTTTACACCATCCAATCTTAACCATAATCCTAGCCGTAGCCCTAGTTCTAACTCTAACCCTAGCTATAATCCTAACCCTAAAACTAGCCCTAACCTTATGGCTTTAACCACATTCAGTCAGTTTTCTTAATTGTATACCCATGAATTCTTAAGGTTTTAAAGGACTGTATTTCAAAAATGCCAACACATTGAGCCAGAATTGAAATAAATGCAGCACTATTGTAGTTTCACAGCTTTATGTACAAATTCTGAGCTCTAGTAACTTGAATTCTGAAGGGTTTACAACACTTTCTTCTGAAAATGCGAACTCATTTAGTCAGAATTCAAAATGTAAATAGTATTCTCCTCATTTCACAGCCTTCTACACAAATTCTGAGCTCTATAAATATGAATACTTAAGGGATTACACAACACTAACCTTATCCCTAACCCTAGCACTAGCCCCAGCTCTATCCCTAACACAAACTATAATCCTAACCTTACTCCAAACCTTAATCCTAACCCTGACCCTAACTCAAACCCTAACCCTAACCTTAACCATAACACATTTAACCATATTCAGACAGTTTTCTTAGCTGTACACACAGAAAGGGTTTACACCACTTTCTTGTGAAAACAACAAGTCATTTGATCTGAACTGTAAATATAAACAATATTCTCTTCACTTCTCAACTTTATACACAAAATCTGACCTCTAGAAACATTAAGTCTTAAGTATTTCCACCAATCATTCAGTCAGAATTGTAAATATATACACTATTCTCATTTTTTCATAGCTTTATAAACAAATTCTGAGCTCTATTCATAAGAATTCTTAAGGGTTCGATCAAAGTTATTTGAAAAATGCCAGCTCATTGAGCCAGAATTGTAAATAAAGCCAATATTCTCATTTCACAGCTTTCTACACAAATTCTGAGCTCTAGAAACATGAATTCTTAATGTTTATACCACTTTCTTCTGAAAACACCTACATTCAGCCAGGATTGTAAATGTATACAATATTTATTTCAAGCTTTTTACAAAGATTTTGAGCTCTATAAGCATCAATTCTTAAGTGTTTTCAACACTTTCTACTAAAAATACCAAAAAATAGAACTGGAATTGTAAATGTAAACAGCATTCTCCTCATTGCACAGCCTTCTGCACAAATTCTGAGCTGTATAAAGATGAATTCTTACAGGTTTAGCCCACACTAATCCTAATCCTAAACCTGAACCTAACCCTAACCCAAACCCTAGCCCCAACCTTAACCCAAACCCTAATCCTAACCTTACCCCTAACCATAACCATAACCCTCATCCTAATCCTGACCCTAACACAAACTCTAACCCTAATCTTAACTATAACTCTCTTTTTTAAAAATATATTTTATTGAGTTTTTACAGAGAGGAAGGGAGCGAGATAGAGAGTTAGGAAACATCGATAAGAGAGAAACATTGAGCAGCTGCCTCCTGCACACCTCCTACTGTGGATGTGCCCGCAACCAAGGTACATGCCCATGACTAGAATCGAACCCAGGACCCCTCAGTCTGCAGGCTGATGCTCTATCCACTGAGCCAAAACAGTTAGGGCAACAATAACTCTTTTAACCACATTCGGAAAGTTTACTTAGCTATACACATAGAATTCTTAATGGTTTACACAACTTTATTGTGAAGATGCCAAGGCATTGCATCAGAATTGAAAATATAAACAGTATTCTCATTTAACAGGTTTATAAATAAATTCTGAGCTCTAGAATCATAAATTCTTAAGGACCACTTTCTTCTGAAAACACTAACTCATTTGGCCAGATTTGTAAATACAAACAGTATTCTTGTCTTCTCTCAGCTTTACAAGCAAATTCTGAGCTCTATACATAAGAATTCTTAAGGTTTTAATCCAAGTTATTTGAAAAACTCCAACTCATTTAGCCAGGATTTTAAATAAAAACACTATTCTCATCATTTCACAGCTTTATAAACAAATTCTGAGCTCTAGAAACATGAATTCTTAATAGATTACACCACTTTCTTCTGAAAATACCAACAAATATAGCCAGAATTATAAATGGAAAGAGTGTTCTCATCATTTCTCAGCTTTATAAATAAACTCTGAGCTCTGTACATATTAATTTTTAAGAGATTAACCCATGTTTTTTGAAAAACACCAACTCATTAAGCCAGAACTGTAAATAAAACCAGTACTCACGGCTTCCAAAAAAAATGGTGGCTTGCAGGATGGAGGTAAGGGATAGGAAGTGAGTGAATGAGGGGATGAAAGGAGATTATGTGGATATGTATGGTGTGTGCTTCAGTGAATGAGGGACAATTAAATCCAGCAGGAGCAGCAGAAACTGGCAGAACAGGCATTCTGGGACAGGGAAAGACTACCACCGCTCATACTCCTGGATTGCGGGACTTGGGCATGGAGCTCACACCATCTTAAAGGGGAGAGTGGCCTCTTCTAGGCACTCATCAGCAACACCACCCAGACAGACCTTGGACACTGCTGGCAAACCAGCAGCCACTGCAGCCAAAATCCTGCTGCCCCATCTTGTAGACGTATGGACTCTGGGATCTCTACCTACAGGGAGCATCACGCCCACAGCAGTAAATGCATCCTCCCATTCCCCAGTAGAGTCTTTTGACTTCCCATTCACGCATCTCTAGCACACAGATGCACATTCGTGCATATCTGCATGAAGGTCTCTGACATCACATTCCCATGTCCCCAGCATGCAGGCCTCTGACAACAACACATTCGTGCACATCTCCATCGTGCAGGCCTCAGACAACGCTTTTCCGCATTTCCAGTATGCAGGCAATCACATCCCCATGTATTTATGAGCAGGTCTCCTAGGCTCACCACTCCATATACTTCTTTTGGGAATCACTGTGAACCTCAGGTGGGTGTGATTTTGTACAGACACAAGCACACTGCCCCCAGTAAAAATTCTGAGTTCCTGCTGCCTAACTGCCCACACATACCTGGCTGCACAACTCTAGTGTCACGGCTCTCCAGCGAGGTGGCTCCTCAAAGTGCAGCAGAGCCCAGCACCTACAATGTCCGCAGTTGCTCACTCCCCCTCAGCCCCTATCCATAGGGCACCTAGGGAAGCCACAGTGAGCCTTTCCTGGGTCCAATCTTGGATAAACAGAGATGCACTCTGCAGGGCAGTAGAAATTCACCCATCCTGGATACCTGCCCAAAGAAGCCTCGATGAAGCATCCCAGGGCACTTCAGAGCACTTAGTGCACCTGTGCTAGAAAACTCACTATGGGTGCTCCTGTGTGCCACCACTGGGAACACGTGCCTATCCACCGCTATAGGGATACCAGAAAGAGAGGAACATCAGCAAACAGTGAGTTTTCCATCCCACAGCTGCAGAACTCTTGACACTACTGTTGCATGCTTTTCCACCGTGCAAGTCTCCCAACACCACCGCTCCACAGGCAGCCCTGGTGCCCAGCTGTGAGCCTGGCTAGACACCCACATAAACAAATAGGGGTGCACTGCTGGGCTTATAAACTTGAATTCCCTCTTCTGGGATACATGCCCACAGAGACTGTAATCCAGTGGTTTCGGTGGCAGAACCCTTCAGAGTGTGTCAGTACTCCATGCTGGCAAACACACCACAGGTGCCCCTGTGAACTGCGGCTAGGAATGCGTGTATCCAACCACAGAGGTAGCAGCAAAAGTTGACTCTGCTCATATCACAACTACAGAACTCTGGACATCACAGTCACACCTTTCCAGAATGCAGGCCTCCTGAACACCACTACCCCAACAGACAGTTCCTGGTGCCATTTTGACTGCCCGCTGGGAATGCGTGATTTAAACCAAAGGCACAAGACAGCAAAAATTGGGACACCCCCTCTATGGCTGCTGACTTCTAAATACCTCAGTTGCACCTTTCCAGCTCACAGACCTACATCAAGAGAATTTAAATAGCTCAACTAGGGAGCTACACTAGACTACCAAACCCAGAATACCTGAGAGATCACTCCAGTGGCACCATTCCCAAAAGAAACTGGGTAGCAAAGCAATCAAAGCTACAATTAAAGCATTACAGCAAAACATGGGAAGAAAAAAAAGCAATGTACAAAGGAAAGAAAAAGAGGAATCACCAGAAAGGGACTTAAATGAAATTGAGGCTATTAACTTATCAGGGAAAGAATTCAGAATAATGGTTATAAGGATGATCAAATGGCTGAATGACAAATACACATAACTCATTGAGAATTATAAGGAGCTGAATGAGAATGTCACCAACATGAAAAGGAACCAAGAGGAAATGAAGAATGACATAGATGGAATAAAGAACACAATGGAAGACTTAAAGAGCAGATTAGAATAATTTGAGGACTGCATCAGTGAATTAGAAGTCAAGGTAGAAAAAAGACACAAACACAGGAGCCACTGGGAAAAAAACTTAAAAATGAAGGGGAAAGCCTAAGGGAGCTTTGGGACAATGCAAAATGAAACAATATTTGCTTAATGGGATACCAGAAAGAAAGGAGGAGAAGCAAGCAATAGAAAACCTGTTTGAAGAAAGAATGACAGAAAACTTCCCTGATGTGGGCAAGAAAAAATGACACAAGTACAAGAAGCACATAGAGTGCCAAACAAGTTAAACCCCAAAGGAGCAACAGAAAGGCACATCATAATTAAACTGGCAAACACCAACAACAAAGTAAGAATCTCTAAGGCTTCCAGAGAGAGACAGAAAGTTACCTACAAGGGATCTCCTATTAGAATATCAGCTGACTTCTCAACAGAAACACACCAGGCAAGAAGGGAATGCAATAAAATTACAAAGTGATGCAAAGCAAGGGAATGAATCCAAGAATACTATACCCAGTAAGACTATTATTCAAAATTTAAGGTGGAATCAGAAGCTTCACAGACAAAGAAAGGCTAAGAGAGTTTATTACTACAAGCCAGCAATGACAGGAAGGCTAAAGAGACTGCTATAAAAAGAAAAAACAGAAAGAAAAGGAGAAACACAAAAAATTTAAGAAAAAAATGAACACAAATAAGACTTTTCAATAATAACATTAAATGTAAAAGGAATAAATGCTCCAATCAAAAGATACAGATTAACTGACTGGATAAGAAAACTTGTCCCATATATTTGCTTTCTGCAAGAGACCTACCTCAGAAAAAAGGATTCACACAAACTGAGAGTGAAGGGATGGAAAAAAATTTTCAGGCAGATGGAAATGAGAAAAAAAAAAGCTGAGATTGCAATACTTACATCTGACAAAAGAGACCCTAGTAAAGATCATAACAAAGTAAAGGCCATAACAAGAAATAAGGAAGGCCACCACATAATACAGAAAGGAGCAACTCAACAAGAAGATATAACTGTGGTAAAAATATATACACCCAATGCAGGAGCACCCAAATACATAAAATAGCTTCTACATGATATCAAGGGTGAGATTGATAGCAATAAAGTCATAGTAGGGGACTTTAATACTTCACTGACACTACTGGATAAATCCTCTAAACAAAAAATATGCAAAGACACAGCAATCCTAAATGACTCACTAGATCAGATGGACTTAATTGACATCTTCAGAATATTTCCCCCTAAGCTACAGAATATACATTATTCTCCAGTGCACAAGGGACATTTTCAAAGATAGACAATATATTAGGACATAAGAAAAGTTTCTTCAAATTCAAAAAAGATA
Source organism: Murina feae (assembly GCA_004026665.1). Taxonomy (NCBI): domain Eukaryota; kingdom Metazoa; phylum Chordata; class Mammalia; order Chiroptera; family Vespertilionidae; genus Murina; species Murina feae. The sequence goes on along the minus strand of PVJC01045535.1, from coordinate 5,441 downwards.
GAAATCATAACAAGCATCTTCTCAGATCACAATGGCATAAAATGAAATAAATTACAATAAAAACATTGAAAAAATTAAACACATGTTAATTTGCATGTTATTAAACAATGACTGGGTTACCAGAGAGATCAAAGAAAAAAATAAAAAGCATCATGAAAACAAATGACAATGAAAACAAAACAACCCCAAAATCTATGGAACACAATCAAAGCAGTCCTGAGATGGAAGTTCATAGCTCTGCAGGTCTACCTCAAAAAAAGCAAGAAAAACTGGGAATACATGATCTAACCCTACAACTCAAAGAATTAGAAAGAGACCAACAAGAAAAACCCACAGTATCCAGAAGGAAGGAAATAATAAAGATTAGAGCAGAAATAAATAACATAGACAAAAAACACAATACAAAAGATCAACAAAACCAACAGCTGGTTCTTTGAAAGGATTAACATGATTGAGGAACCTCTCACCAGACTCACCAAGAAACAAAGAGAAAGGACTCACATAACAAAATCAGAGATGAAAGAGGTGAAGTAACAACTTACCCTACTGATATACAAAGTTTGCCAAAAAATACTCTGTACAACTCTACTTTAACAAACTGGACAACCTCAATGAAATGGACACATTCTTTGAAAAAATACAAGCTTCCATAATTCAATAAGGAAGAATTAAAAAAACCTGAATAGGTCAATAACTATTGATGAATTGAAAAGGTAATCCAAAAGCTTCCAGCAAACAAAAGCCCTGGACCAGATGGCTTCACAGGAGAGTTTTACCGGACATTCAGAGAAGAACTAAAGCCAATCCTTCTCAGACGATTCCAAAAATTCAAGAGGAAGCCACACTTCAAAGATCCTTCAATGAAACCTGCATTACCCCAAACCAGATAAACACATCACAAAGAAAGGAAATATCCCTGATGAATATAGTTGCTAAAATCCTCAACAAAAGTCTAACAAACTGGATCCAGCATTACATTAGAAAGATCATACACCATTACCAAGTGGGATTTATTCCAGGAATGCAAGGCTGGTACAATATCTGCAAGTCAATGAACATGATACATCACATAAACAAATTGAGAGAAAAAGTCACATAATCATATAGATTGACACAGAAAAGGAATTTGACAAAATCCAAACACCCTTTCCTGTTAAAAACTCTCAGAAAAGTGGGGATAGAGGGGTCATAGCACAATGTAATAAAAGACTTATATTACAAACCTAAAGCCAACATCATGTTCAATGGGCAAAAAACTGAAACAATTTCCCTTAATAAGAGGGACAAGACAGGAATGCCCACTTTAACCACTCCTGTTCGACATAGTACTGGAAGTGCTAGACAAAACGTTCAGACAAGAAGAGGTAAAATTGTCATTATTTGCAAATTACATGATACTGTACTTAGAAAACCCTAAAGACTCCATCAAAAAATTATTAGACCTAACAAATGAATTTGGCAATATAGCAGGATACAAAATTAATTCCAATAAATCTTTGTCATTTTTATATGCCAATAGAGAACTTACAGAAAGAGAATTAGAAAAACAATCTCATTTACCATTACACCAAAAAATTAAGATACCTAGAATAAACTTAACCGAGGACATAAAAGACCTGTACTCTGAAAACGACAGAACATTGAAAAAAGAGAGAGGAAGACATAAACAGATGGAAGAACATACCATGTTCATGGATTGGTAGAATCAACATCATCAAATGTCCATACTACCCAAAGCAATCTATAGATTCAAAGCACTCCCCATTAAAATAACAGCAGCATATTTCACAGATATAGAAAGTACTCTCCAAAAAATCATCTGGAATTTTTTAAAAAAGAATAGCTGCCATGATCCTGAGAAAGAAGAACAAAGTAGAAGGGATCTCACTACCAGATATAAAGCTGTATTACAAAGCCACTGTTCTCAAAACTGCCTGGTACTAGCAACAAAACAGACATATAGACCAATGGAATAGCATGGAGAACCCAGAAATTGACCCAAACTAATATGCTCAATTAATATTTGACAAAGGAGGCAAGAACATCGAAAAGAGCCAAGATAGTCTCTTTAATGAATAGTGCTGGGAAAATTGGACAGATACATGCAAAAAATGAAACTAGACCACAAACTTACACCATACACAAAAATAAACTCAAAATGGATAAAGGACTTAAATGTTAGACAGAAAACTATAAAAATATTAGAGGAATCCACAGGTAGCAAAATCTCAGACATATGCAGAAAGAATTTCTTCACTGACATTGCTCCTAGGACAATGGAAAATAAAGGGAAAATAAACAAATGGGACTATATCAAAATAAAAAGCTTCTGCACACCAAAATAAACCATCAAAGAAACCACAAGAAAACCCACTGCATGAAAGAACATACTTGTCAATGATATCTCTAATAAAGGTTTAATCTCCAACATTTACAGGGAACTCCTATAACTTAACCAAAAGGAAGATAAATAACCCAATCCAAAAATGGGCAACAGACCACAATAGACATTTTTTGAAAGAACACATAAATAAGGTTGACAGACATATGAAAACATGCTCAATGTCACTAATCATGTGAGAGATGCAAATCAAAACAACAATGAGATACTATGTCATACCTGTGAGAATGGCTATCATCAACAAATCAACAAATGACAAATGCTAGGGAGGATGCGGAGAAAAGGACACACTCATGCGCTGCTGGTGGGAATGCAGACTGGTGCAGCCACTGTGGAGAACAGGATGGAGTTTCCTCAAAAAACTAAAAATGAAACTTGCATTTGACCCAGTGATCCCACTTTCAGTAATATATCCCAAGAAATCAGAAACACCAATCTGAAAGCATATATGCATCCCTATGTTCAAAGCAGCACAATTTACCATAGCTAAGATTTGGAATCAGCCTACGTACCCATTATTAGATGAGTGGATTAAAAACAGTGGTACATCTACACAATGGAATCCTATGCTGCTATAAAAAGGAAGGAGCTCCTACCATTTGTAACAACATGGATGGAGCTGTAGAGCATTATGCCAAGTGAAATAAGTAGGTGAGAGAGAGATGAATATCACATACTCTCACTCATTTGTGGATTATCATGAACAACATAAACCAATGAGAAAAAAACTGATATAGAGACAGAAAAGCATTGATCAGATGCTCAAAACTTAGAGGGAAGGTAGGAGAGGGTGGGGGTGAGAGAGAGACCAATGAAAGGACTTGTATGCATGCATATAAGCATAAGAAATGGCTGTGGATAACAGGGAGTGAAGGTGAGGGCAGGAGTGGGAGGATGAGAGGATATTGGAAGGATAAGGTCACATTTGTATCTTAATCAATAAAGGGAAAAAAGATCCATATGTACAGACCACAGAATTTGTTTATAAAACTGAGAAATGATGAGAATACTGTTTCCATTTTCAATTCGGGCTGAATGAGTTGGCGTTTTCAGAAAAAAGTGGTGTAAACCCTTAAGAATTCATGTTTATAGAGCTCAGAATTTGTGTATAAAACTTTGAAATTGTGAAAATACAATTTTTATTTACAATTCTGGCTCAATATGTTGGCATTTTTTATATAACACAGATTAAACCTTAAGAATTCATATGTATAGAGCTCAGAATTTGTTTATAAAATTGAGAAATGACAGGAATACTGTTTATATTTACCATTTTGGCTCAATGAGTTGGATTTTTTCAAATAATGTGGATTAAACCCTTTAGAATTCATATGTACATACTTCAGAATTTGTGTATAAAGATGAGAAATTATGATAATACTGTTTACATTTACAATTCTGGCTGAATGTTTTGGAGTTTTCAGAAAAAAGTGGTGTAAACTCTTAAGAATTCTCTGTATATAGCTAAGAAAACTTCCTGAGTGTTGTAAACAGCATTAGGCTTAGGGTTTGGGTTAAGGTTAGGGTTATGTTTAGGGTTACAGTTAGAGTTAGGGTTACGGTTATGGTTAGGAGTAGGGTTAGCATTAGGGCTAGGGATAGGGCTAGTGTGATGGCTAGCTTTAGAGGTAGGGTAGGGTTCAAGTTCTGTGGTGTTAACCCTTAAGAATTCATGTTTTTAGAGCTCAGAATTTGTTTAGAACTCTGTGAAATGAAGAGAATACTGTTCATATTTACATTTCTGACTGAATGAGTTGGCGTTCTCAGAAGAAATTTGTGGAGACCCTTAATAATTCATGTTTGTGGAGCTCAGGATTTGTGTATAAAGCTGTGAAATGATGATAGTACAATTTGTACTTACAATTCTGGCTAAAGGTACTGGCATTTTTGAAATAAAGTAGTTCAAAACTTTAAGAATTCACATGTATACAGCTAAGAAAACTGCCTGAATGTGGTTAAAATTCTTAACATTCACATTGATAGTTCCTGGAACTGATTAGTAATGTTTATGAAATACTTGAAATACATGTAAATAGAGCCTTAATATGTCTACAGCAGAATGTAAACTATGAGAATTCAGGTTAAAAACTGTGAAATGAAGAGAAAGAACACTGTCTAAATTTCCAATTTTTGGTCAATGAATTGGCATTTTCAGAAGAAAGTCATCTATATCCGTTAAAATTGTGTATACATCAAGGAAAACTGTCTGAATGTCATTAAAGGTCACATTAAATGTGGTGAAAGTTTGGTTTAGGGTTAGGTTTAGCGTTAGGTATAGAGTAAGTATAAGGGTTAGGGCTAAGGTAAGGGTTAGGGTTAGTGTTATGGCTAAGGCTAGAATCATGAATCCTAAAGAATTAAGACCATTTTCTTTTGAAAACATCAAAAATTGATCCAGAAATGTAGATGTAAACAGTATTCTTATCATTTCACAGTTTTCTACACAAATTCTGAGGTCATACACATGAATTCTAAAAGGATTACACCACCCTCTACCTAACTCTAACCATAGCCAAATCCCTAGTTATAAACCTAACCCTAACCCTAGCCAGAACCCTAACCATAGCCTAGCCCTAATCTTAACCCTAACCTTAACAATAACCTACATTTTTCAATCACATTCAGACCATTTTCATCTAAACTGATAAAAGCGGAATAGTAAAATTAACCGTTTTTTCGGGACACTCAACAGCCAATCAGAGCGACTGTATGCAAATTAGCCCAGCCAACATGGCAGCCGCCACTCACGGACCTGAGTAAATGTTTAGGCAGCGTTCGTTGCGGCAGGAGCGAAAGGGAAACTGTTTTCGGCCCTTGGCAGGGAGGTTCCTCCGAAACATGTTTCAATAATGTAACAATCATAGAATCCTCGGGAGCTGAAGGGAACAGGCCTGGCCTGACTTACTAAGAGTAACAAAGTCTCATTATAGACGTTGCACTGCGAGGTGAAGCAGAGGAGGTTTTGTTATCTCAGCCCACCTCAGCTTAAAGGAACAGTGTATCAATTATAGGAGATAAACAAACCCCAGAAACCTGCGTC
>PVJC01045534.1:0-13650 GCA_004026665.1 Murina feae | reverse complement strand
CATAGAAAGGGAGTGGACTGACAATTTTTGGGGGTTAAGGGTGTTGGGGATGCGTGAAGAGACTGGACAATAATTGTACACCTATGGATGAGGACAATGGGGGGGCAAGGTCAGAGGTTGGGGTGGGAATTGGGAGGAGGGGAGCTATGGGGGAAAAAAAGAGGAACAACTGTAATAATCTGAACAATAAAAATAAATTTAAAAAAAATAAAATAAAATAAAATAAAATAAAATAAAAAAGAAATGCACAGGGCAAGGTCTGGGAGTGATCTTCTTTTCTGAGTTTAGGACCTTCTTTTTTCATGAAGTTGGGGTGCATCACCCTTCTAGCAACCCAGTACTGTTGGCATTTTATAAAGGCTTTCTCATGTAGGCATGCTCAATCATTAACTCCATTTCTAACCATTCTCCCTTCTCTGAATGATGGAGGAGGAAGAGCTGAAAATTTTAAGTTTCTAATCATGACGTGGTCTTTTTGGGAACCAGTCCCCAGTGAGGAGCCACCCAGGAGACCGTTTGGAGTCACCTCTTTAGAACAAAAGGTCTTCCAAGAGCTCCTATCATTTAGGAATTTTCAGGTTCAGGAACAATATGTGAAGAACCAGGTCAACAACCAGATATTATAACAAGAGATGCCTCTAGTAGTCTTATCATTTCCTAAGAGATAAGACTACTAGAGGCATCTCTTGTTATAAAGCATACCTAGCCTTGTTCAATGAAAGGTTTAAGGGATATCAGCTCTGCCTAACTGATAACTTGCATCCTTCATATTCTGGTTCATTACTAGAAAAAAAGAAAAGGAAAGAAAGGAAGTTGTAAGGAAATTATAAATCAAGTGTGCAACAAAGAAATCAGCTAATTTAAGAGCAACTCCCCAAGATTATGTATAAAGTGAATTTTTGAAAATTAGATAAAATAATCTTCTGAAGTAATTGTGATAATCTCCAAGCCAAAGAGAAATAATATTTTGCATTACATGTCATTTTCATTATTTTTACCTGTATTTCTAAAGTTGACCAGATTATTAGATGGATGTCTTTATAAACATGGAAGTAAAAATGCCATGTGATTCCACTGAGCTATATAAATGTCTAGAAGGCATGTCTTGATTAAATATTTGTGTGCTACATATAAGTATTAGGATGTGCACTAAAGAGGCATAAAAACTGCAGAATAAATTCAGGGTAGTAATTTGTGAAGTCTCATGTAGGCAAGTAAATGGAAAAATAGAGAAACCAAAAGATATAACTAGTGGGAGACAAGTAAAAAGGTCAAGGAGTTGAAGCAAATCTTAATTGACTAAGAAACATTCAGATAAGGAAAGAAATAGAGAGAGAAGGAAGGAGGAAAGGATGGAGGGAGGGTAAGAGAAGGAGGGAAGGAGGGAGGGACAGAAGGAGGGAGGGAGGGAAAGAGGAAGGGGGGAGAGAGAGAGAGAGAGAGAGAGAGAGAGAGAGAGAGAGATGCTTAATTAGGATAAATTTGAAGCCATTTCCAAACCAGAGGGTAAGAAAAGTGGAATGGAGTGAAAAACCAAAGAAAAGACTAAAGCAAAGCCAGGAAGCCTTAAGTCAGAGCAAAATTTTATTTTATAGAAGAAATGTGGAAGATTTTATTTTATAGAAGAAATGTGGAAAAGAGGGTCAAAGAACAAAGCTAAAATGGAAAAACAATAGTTACGGGAAGATGAAAGAAAATATAAATGACAAGATATTTCCACTTTTAGTAAATTGTTGGAGAAATATGGATTAGCTGTGTAGCTCATCAAATTAAGTGGAGAATATAATTTGTTAATCACTTTTTGACATTCAGTAAAATCTGAGAAGGCAATGTTAAAGGCAACAGTTGAGAATTAGAACATTGAAAAATAGAAAGAAAATATATATAACTCTGGTTAGCTTTTAATACACAGGAACAAGAGCAATAAAATGAAAACAATTCCATTAAAGAAGAGAAAGAAAAAAGTATCATGGAAGAACATGAAGTTGATCAAACTTTGAAACTCAAGACTAAGACTAGAAATACATGTTTGGAAATTTTTTATTTTCAGGAAGTGCTTTGCACAGTTATATCAATTATGAGATTTTTAACAAATAGTACCACAGAGAGGCAAGACAAAAGCAATAATACGTGGAGAATATTAGATTTAGTATTCTAAAGAGAAGAACAAAGGACTAAACAAACAGCTGAAAGAATTAGATAAAAAAGAATATAACAGGACACAAACACAATGTGTACTGTTTGTACAGCCCAAAGACTCGGCGTCTATAAGGCATACATTTACATTGTTCCATCTCAATAACTCCATGAGTGGCAGCAATCTGAAAATACCATTCCTTTGGGATATTTTAATAAGGCACAGGAGTGTAAAAACACTGGGATTTGCAATAATATCTGATTTGTCCCAGACACTTAGGCTTGAGCTTAGGGTGGATGGCACAGCAAACAAAGCGGAAAGAAAAACAAGAGGATGTGGCAAAGAAAATCATAATTAGGCACATACAGGCTTAGCAAGCAGAAAAGAAGATAATCGGCAATTTTGTATTCTAGCCACTAAGTGATGGCTAAAATCTTTCACTGAAATTCTGCCCTCACCACTTTCTTTATTGCAAGCAAAACCATTCATCAGTTCTTTCATGCTGGTTCAATTAAATCCTATAGTGCTCCAAGGCAATGTAGCATCAGCTCCAGTGAAGAATTTCAGTTCTGTAAACAGTCCTGTCAATATGCTGGCGTGGATAAATTGGCCATCCGGGTGACAAGAGTAGCCAACAGAAACGTCTGATTACAGCTGGGTTAGTGTGCCGGAAAGCTGCTGAGCCGTCACTGTGGGCAAGAACAACGTTTTGTTCCCCTCTGCTTGTTTCGCAGTTTCCTGCTTTCCCTGTTAGCTCTCTCCAGGCAAATACTCTGTCTGATTAACATTTCTCTCTTGGTTACTTTCACAATAACCCTGACCTACATTTTTCTTAGAACCAAAATTTAACTTACCCCTCAAACCCATTTTTCACTGTTTACTATTTTTATTGTGCTTCATCCTTCTAGGCCTTCCAGTTTTCAGGGTTGAAGGAATGTAAACAAAAAAACAAATCTACTTGTTTTTTTGTTTGTTTGTTTGTTTGTTTAAAAATGTATTTATTGTTGACAGTATCACAGATGCCTCCATAGCCCCTCCTTTGCCCCCGCCACCCAGTCCCACCCCACTCAGGCCTTCCCCACAGTATTGTCTGTACCCCTGGACAATGTGAATATGCATATAAATTCTTTGGTTAATCTCTTCCTGTGCTCTCCACCCTCCTCCCTTCTGAGATCTGTTAACCTTCAGATTAACTACAAAATGAAGGACTCTTACCTATCTTCATTTTTTACTTTTTCTACTGTTATTCCCTTGTCCTATAGAATGAAAGTCTAAAATGCAAATTGTTCCTGCAACCTGGATTTCAAATGGGAGTTCGAGCAGGAGGGTGCGGGGAGGTGGGGGGGGGGGGAGATGGAGGGCAGCTGGCCAACCACCTGTGGCACTTCTCTCTGGCCGGCTCCACCACAGCTGGTGGCAGCGACAGGCAGCCAGGGAAATGGAGGCCCCAGCCAGCAGCCAGCAGCTGCTAGGGATCCTACCTGTGAACAAATTTCATGCACTGGGCCTCTAGTTGTTATATAATACTTGAACAACCAAACTTATAATATAAAGGGAAAATCATTATTTAAAGTTTTTAGCTAAAATATATTACGATGGAAGACACACTGATCTTCTGAGCAAATGTCTTCTTAAAAATAGTAATAATATTTTAAAGAAAAAAGTTTTTTTCTATTCTATCAAAAGGTCTCTCCTCTACTATGCTAGTAATCAAAAAGTTATAGCCCTGACTCAGTTGGTTGGTGAAGGCCTGGGACAGTGTAGGAACTGGGTGAAGGGGAGCAATGGGGGGAAAACAGGGGACATCTATAATACTCTCAACAATAAAGATTTAAAAAAATAATATTAATAAAATTAATTAAAATAATCTTAAGTTCTTATCAGAATCTTCTATGAGCACTCCAAAATGTATATATTTTATATATAAACACTAGTGAACATTCACATAATTCTTAGAACTAACTTCCAAGTTACCTTATAATATTGTCACACACTATAGTGTGATGGTGAAGTGATTGGGCTTAGATTTGGCAGATTAGAAGTAAAATCACAGCTCTGCCATTAGCTATAAAGATGGTGACTTAATAATTGGTAAAAAGTCATTTAACAAGAAACAGTGTTCTTTCTAAACTTTGGTTATTTGCTGATCCCTTGACACTCAGATACTTCATTTGTATAATTAGGGATAATAGTAATAAGTAACTCATTGGGTTTTGAGAAGCATAAATAGCATTGTTTTGCCAGAGAAATCAGTGGGTCCAATTTCTCTGACATTAGTGGCAGTGGAGTGGCTCTTGCAATATCTTTAGAAAATGAATTTTCTAAGACTTGCGTGGAAGAGTGAATGGCTTTTATTGGCATGTAACTATATTCCTCTGGTTGCAAAGTCCCCTGCACCTTAGCTCAGTCCTGAAACAGGTACAGCTGGGGATCCAGTAGAGCCAAAAGCAGGGCCAGTGTCCGAAGTGTCTGTTCCATGACGGGGCTGAGTCTGATGCAGCATCAAGCCAGGTTTAATCCATCAGTCCCCTGTGTAAGCCCACATGGCCATGAGCCATGTGTGTCCCCTGCAATGGGAGTCAGGCATAAGCAGCGAGGAGAGAGGGGGCCTCCTTTGTTCAGGAGCTTAAATATCAAATCATCCCCTGCCTGCAGTGGCCACACCTACTCTGACCACTGACTTGTTCTCAGGTGTGACTGCAGGTAAGGAACTTCCTAAGTCACACATACCTTACGGGTCATGTGTCTATTGTCTAGTCACCTTCCATCAGCCATCTGCAGGGAACAGACTTGGAGAATGTTAACTGCGGCTTTCTGGCAAAGCTGTGTAAATGGAATGCCTATATTGTCTAGTCTTCCCTTTACTCCTTTCCTGTTAAACAATAACCAGATTATGATAGCTATCAATAGTACATGAAAAAAATCTTACTATAGTAATTGTGTTAAAAAACCATACTGGTACTACTAACAATAATAATAAGTCACATCTATACTTCCTTGTTTTACTTTGCAATGTCTTTCATAGTGAATGATTTTTTTTTTTCTGATTTTGTGATATTAGTGCCATCTCTTAAAACGATATGCATGTTTTAAGAAAATGGAAAATTCCAAATAAATGATCTAATAGTCAACATCAGAGGTTCAAAAACTATAGACCATAGGCCAAACCTGGTTTGCAGCCTGATTTTTTAAATCAAGTTTTATTCTGACACAGCTATGCCCATTAGTTTTCCCACTACCCATGGCTGCTCTCCCAATGCAGTGATAGTGCCAAGAAGTTGCAGCATAGACCATTGGACCCACAAAACTTAGAATATTTACAATCTGGTCCTTTACAGGAAAGTTTGTTAATGCCTGTATAATGCTAAACATTCAGATTTTTTTAAGTCCAGTATTTTTATGAGAATTTTAGAGTTTTTCGAAAGATTTATTATTGAAAAATTCTTCATGTCATTAAGGATGTCAAAGAGCCCAAACCTAGTATGCCCCAAACAGAAATCTTTATAGTTCCCCCATCCAGTTTTTCTGTCTCAGTTAATGGCACTATGTTTCTTAAATAAAATTTGATTTTTATGTATTTCTCCCATCTCCACCCTATCTAACCCACCATAATGTTTTGTAGTACTTAGCTCCAAAACATCTCCTTGTTCTGTTCCAATCCTATATAGTAAAGAGCTAATATGAAAATGGTCATCACGCCCTCATGCCATCATGCCATAATGGCTCTGACACTCAACACTGGGGAGAGAGGAATGGGGACCAGTCAGGCTGCGGCCCAGGAGAGGGACAAGCCGCCCGCCCCTCAGTCCTGGGGGCCTGTGGCTGTGGGCCAGGCAAAGCCACCCGCCCACAGTCTCCTACAGCTGCAGCCATCCTAGGCTAAGCCAGCCCAGGCCCTAGGTGCCTGCAGCTGGCTAGAGGGAGAGAAGGAAACCCAGGTCCCAGGTGCCTGCGACTGGCCAGAGGAGGGAATCCTGGGTCCCAGGTGCAGGGTGAGGCAGAAACAGGGGCAATCAGTCCAGCAGGGGAGCAATTAAGGGTGATCAGGCCAGTAGGTAAGTGGTTAGGGGTGATCAGGCAAGCAGAGGGGTTAGGGGCCATCAGGCAGGCAGTCCTGGATTGCAAGAGGCAGTTGGATATCCCCTGAGGGGTCCCAGATTGGAGAGGGTGCCGGCCGGGCTGAGGGACCCCCACCTCCATGCATGAATTTCATGCACTGGGCCTCTAGTGTTACTATAATAGGTTAGTACACATTTAATGACTAAAATTTATTATGTTATCATTGTGTTTTGTTTTTTTTCAGACTTAATTCACTTTATTTTTCTTGTATAAAATTATGTGGTGAACACAGCTGGAGCCTGGGTCCTCTGTACATAAACTCTGGTGTGAGTCTTTACCAGAGGGTCAGTGAATTCTTGATAGGGAGACTTGGTGAGCAAGGTCTCATTCCAGAGAACTCTAAGCTGTAAGTCTTAGAGATGGCATCAAATGTGGTCTTGGCAAAATTGTCCAGGGTGGCAGTACAGCCCCTAGCTGAGGCATGGCCATCATCAGCAACTACGTTGACAGAGCTGAGACAATATCAGTACCCCTGGGGGCAGGGGTGAGGTGCACCAGTACAAAGCCACAGCAGCAGTCACTTTGCAAGGAAAGTGTGGGACTTGCTGAGCTAGTTTCCCCGATAGCCTCACTGCACAGGGACAATAGAGAGCTTGACCAGGATAATGGCTCCACAGATGGCAGTGGCCACTTCCTTTGAGCACTTAACACCCAGGCCAACATATCCATTGCAGTTCCCAATGGTGACAAATGCCCTGAACCGGGTCCTCTGGCCAGCACGTGTCTGCTTTTGGGCATAATCTTCAAGATCTCATCCTTGAGGGATGCCCCCAAGAAGAAGTCAATGATCTCAGATTCCTTAAGGGGAAAGGAGAATACAGAGATCTCCTATAGGGACTTGATCTTCACATCCTTGACCAGGCGGCCCAGCTTGGTGATGGGGATCCACTCCTTGCCCTCAGCCTTGCCTCCATGAGCTCCACAGCCTCAGCCCCTGCCCCGACCCTGGCAGCGACCCCAGCCCCGGATGCCACTGCCAAATCCTCCACTGAAGCCACAGCGCCTTTCAATTCCAGGACCTCAGGGCCTCCCGGCCCTCCTATAGCAGCACCTGTGTCATCCCATTTGGTGTTTGCTGGGAAAAGAAGCTGCCTTATCATTGTTGAGGGCAACAATCCAAACTGGCTGTCACAGGCTAACATCAAGCTTTTGGCAGCTGCGTTCCTTAGTGGAAGCTCTAAATGATAATGCATTTTCTTGACTTTCCAGATTCTATAGGCCCCCATATTCTTTCAAAGCCAGCTGCAGCCAGTGGAATCTTTCTCATGGAAGACCCATCTCTCTGGTCCTGCCTCCCTCTTCCTCATTTATGACAATGTAAGGATCCTGGATAATCCAGGATAAACTCCTAGTCTGAAATTCAGTTTTTAACAATCTTATTCTATCTGCAACCTTATTCTATATCTTTTTCCCATTTAACAAAAAAAGAGTTATATATTTAAAAACTTGCCAAGAAGATAGATCTTATGTATAAAAATAATCTATACCAATAAAAGCCTAGGTGGTCCTCATGCCCTTGTGCACAATGTCATCACAAGTTGGCTGCCACAAGATGACCACCACGAAGATGGCCACCACAAGACAGCTGCATGCACAGCAGAGGCAGGGCCTGGCAGCCGCTCCACGGGTGAGGCCTGGAGGTCATGCAGCTCCCTGTGGCGCGGAGAAAGCCAGTCCCAGCATCTCTGCCGCCACACACAGAGGAGGTGGTTCCCAGCAGAGGAGGCAGGTCATGCAGGGGAGGGCAGTTGGGGTCAATTGGGCTAGCAGGGGAGGGCAGCTGGGGGCAATCAGGCCAGCAGGGAAGCAGTTAGATGCCAATCAGGCCTGTGGGGGAGCGGTTAGGGGACAATCAGGCTGGCAGGCAGGCGAACAGTTAGGAACCAGTGGTCCCAGATTGTGAGAGGGATGTCTGAAACTGGCAGTTGAACATCCCCCAAGGGGTCCCAGATTGGAGAGGGTACAGGCTGAGCTGAGGGACACCACCTCCTTGCCCCCCACCCCTGCGACCCCCCATGCATGAATTTCATGCACCAGGTCTCTAGTAATAAATAAAAGAGTGGAGGAAAATTTTTGAAAGTGATGGATATTTTATGGCATAGATTGTGATGATAGTTTCATGGGTGTATATGTATCTCTGAATTCATCAAGTAAAACACATCAGTTATGTATGTCAAAAACTTTTAATAAAATGAAAAAGAATTAAGATATGATCCACCTATTTTACTCAGGTATATACCCAAGAGAAATAAAAATATGTGTCCACTCAGTCACTTGTACACAATTCATTGTAGCATTATACATGATAGCCATAAATCAAAAGAACTCAAATGTTCAACTAATAAATGATTAAACAAAATGTGATATATCCTTACATAGAATAATACTCAGTATTCATGAACCTAGAGAACATTATGCTAAGTAAAAGAAACCAAACACAAAAGACACATATTGTACTAGAGGCTTAGTGCACAGAAATTTGTGCACTTGGGAGGGTAGTCCCTCAGCCCAGCCTATGCCCTCTCACAGTCTGGAAACCCTTGGGGGATATCCACCTGCTGGCTTAGGTCTGCTCTCCAGGAGATTGGGCCTAAGCTGGCAGTCAGACATCCCTCTGGCAGCCCGGGAGCCCTCGGGGGATGTCCACTTGCCAGCAGCGAGCAAGCCTAAGCTGCAGTTGGACATCCTTAGCACTGCTGAGGAGGTGGGAGAGGCTCCTGCCAACACCACTCTGCTGGCAGTTGTCAGCCTGGCTTGTGGCTGAGCAGAGCTCCCCCTGTGGGAGCACACTGACCACCAGGTGCAGCTCCTGCATTGAGCGTCTGCCCCCTGGTGGTTAATGTTTGTCATAGTGACCAGTCATTCCCAGTTGTTCTGCTGTTAGGGTCAATTTGCATACCACCCTTTTATTATATAGGATTATTTATTTTATATGAATCATCCAAAATAGACACATCTCAGTATGGAAAGAGAGAAAGTAGATTAGTGGCTGTCCAGGGTTTGGGGATGGAAGTGATTATTGATGAGTATGAACTTTCATTTTGGAGTGAGAGATGAAATGTAGGCTTGATTATGATAATGGTGAAATAACTCTGTGTATATTAAAACCACTTAATTGTACTTTGAAGTGAATTATAGGATATTTAAATTATATCTCAAGTTGCTCTTTAAAAATACAAAATTACAAATAAAATGTTTTTCTTATGAGAGAAAATTTAGAGACATAAAAATAATTATTAATATGCTGAGTTGTATATAGTGAATTATCACTAAATATAACCTATTATTATTCTTTTTTTCCAGGAATATGAGTTCTTTAATTTTACATTCAAATACATAGAACGGTCCAAGAGTAAGAATAAGAAGTAAACAGTGAATTATGATAGAATAATAGCTAAAATTATTTAGTATTAATTATTGTATGACCACTGTATGAAGCACTTTGCAGAGCTTATCCCATTTTAGCTCTTTCACCAATTCTACATAAAAAGAAGCTAGCACTTCGGGAACCTATGCAGCTACGAAGTAGCAGAGATGGAAACAAATCTATGCTCTTGATCCTGGCATTATTACCCTACCCACGAAAATTCATCAACTCTGTACATATGAGCTCAATTGCCATGAACAAAAAAACTAGTTTTGAATTATCAAACAAGCAAAAACAGTTAAATCATGAAGAAATGAATTCAGGCAGAGAGACACACTACTCAACACTTTTCTGGACCCTGACATAAATTTAAAGAAGTGGCCTATACTTGATTAACTAAAAGCCTACCCCTGGAATTCAATTAAAATGTCTTCCTGTAAAAAAAAGGGGGGGGGGGAGGAAGGGTTTTCAAATAATGATGAACAAAAGCAGTCTTGAAACAGAAGCCTGCAATGCAACAAGGGCCTATCTTACCATTTAAAGCACAATACCACCTCAAAATGCCTTGGCGTGAATATGCACATAGCAATCAGACAATAGTTGATCTCATGTCTGTTCTTGAACCTCACCATTTGTCAAGCAAAGAGGGACTCTGGAAGCTTCTTTGGCTCTGAGTTACTAAAGAACCACAAAGTCTTCTCTTGTGTGAAGAAACTTCAAGTCTGAATAGATCCGTGAGAAAGGAAAATATAATAAGGTTGGACATGCTGCACAGTGAATGGAATATTAACCTTAATATAAAAAGACTAATATGAGCGTTTCAATGATTTGAAAGGAGACATAATAACAAATAGGAAAAATTAGCATTGCAATGTTTATCACACATAGTCATCTATTGTGCTGAATGTGACAATATTGATTCCCCAAATGGACGTGCCTGAAAGACTGATGTCACTGTAAGGAGAAAATTACTGTTTCAATGAAATTTGTGCATTGTCTACAACACAACATTCAGTTTTATGAGATTTGCTTTAATAGTGAAAGGGCTAGCTAACTCGCTTAATTAGGAGAGTTTAGGGAATAAAGAGGGTCCATGGGAGAGGACTCGAAGATACCAGAGTGCTTATCTTACTTGGACAGAGGATAGAGAAATGCCTTAGGAGGGAGGGGATCAGGCAGATGGAAGCATTTCTGGCCTGAGCAATTAAAACAGCCATAAACCAAGGACAGGGGTATCTCTGGCCTGAGCAATTAAAGTGACCATAAGTTAGACCAAAAGTAGCCCTGCCCTGAGCAGCTGGGAGCACTAAAATATAAGGTATCCCCAGGCAAGCACAACTGGGAGAAAGCTATAAAATAAATCAAAAGTGGCTCCAACCTAAACAGGTGAGGTGATCAAATGAGGAAAAGTGCAGATGTGGGGGGTCCAGGGAGCTGATGACAGGGCTGAGGCCCCATGGTAGAGAAGGAGGGTCTCCACCTATTTAATGCCTCAAGACAAAGAAAGCCGTGGTCACCCTTCCTAGGGGCCCCTCTGTCCATCCAGGAGGGACAGAGTGTTAGGATTAGGAACTTGGAGGACACCTTTCTTAGGTGATGCCTCTACATTAATAAAAATGTTTGCAAATACAATGTAATCTTATATAGTAAAGAGGTAGTATGCAAATTGAATGTCACACTCTTGCACAGGTGGTCACCCCCATGTGGTCACAAGATGGCCACCACAAGATGGACAGCAGGGGAGGGCAGTTGTGGGCAATCAGGACAGCAGGGGAAGGCAGTTAGGGGGAGAAAGGCAGTTAGGGGCAACCAGGCCTGCAGGGAAGGGCAGTTAAGGGTTACCTGGCCAGCAGGGGAGGGCAGTTGTGGTGACCAGGCCAGCAGACAGAAGCTGTTAGGGGCAATCAGGCAGGCAGGCAGACAGGTGAGCAGTTGGGAGCCAGCAGCCCCAGATTGTGATAGGGATGCCAACTGTCGGTGTAGACCCGATCCCTTTGGCAGTTGGACATCCCCTGACGGGTCCAAGATTAGAGAGGATGCAGGCTGGGCTGAGAGACACTCTCCCCCACCCACAAAGTGCATGAATTTCATGCACTGGGCCTCTGGTCATTCTTATAAAAATTAGGTCCCTTTATAGAGCAAGGAGGACATGTGGTTTGTAAGTGATAAACAGGCTATTTATTTCTTAATCTGAGTGATGTTTTAAGTTTGTCATTAGTCTTTAATTCCATATAAGTTCTTATAACTCCCTATGAATAAGTCACAATTCACAAAAGTTAACTTCATTTTTAAACTATTGTTATCACAGTTTGTTCTAACACCATGTTTGGAATCATAACTCGCTGATCTGTAATGCCACTTTGTAATATATCAAGTATTAATATAACTTAAAGAAGATGCTAAATTAAACTTGTGAACTTGATAGTAGATTATTATCTGGTATACATGAAGAACTACCCTACATCAGTAGACATATGACAATTCTATAGAAAAATGATAAAAGACAGAAAGTCATTTCACAGAAGAAGAAAAATAAATGTCCCACATAATTTAAGTAATTGAAGTCTGGTAAAATCCAACATAGCGTCTTTAAAAAAAAAGACTATTTTTTAAAGAAGTTTTAAGCTCACATCAATATTGAAAAAAAGTACAGAGATTTCCCATATACTTCCTGCCTCCACCATTATCAATATCTCCCACCAGAGTAGTATATTTGCTACAATTGGTGAACCCACACTGACACACCACAATAATCCAAATTCCATAGTTTGCACTATGTTTCACTATTGGTATTGTACATTCTGTGGATTTAGGCAAATGTATACTAGCATATTCATTTTAATACTTCCATACAGAGTATTTTTACTACCCTAAAAATCCTGTGCTTCATCTATTCTTCCTTCCCACATCCTCCACCCCAATGCCAGGCAAATAATATTTTTACTGTCTCCATAGTTTTGCCTTCCTCATAATATTATATATCATGCAATATGTAGAATTTTAATTTTAGCTTCATTTAGTTAATAATACACATTAAAGTTTACTCCATATGTTTTCATGACTTTATAGCTAATTTCCTTTCAGCACTGAATAAAATTTCAGTTTATTCATCTATTCACCTACTTCAGAATATCTTGGTTGCTTCCAAGTTTTGGCGATTATGAATAAAGCTGCTGTATCTACACGCAGATTTTTGTGTAAACATAAGTTTTCAATTCCTCTGAGTAAATACCAAGGAGCATGATTGCTGGATCTTAAGATGATGAGAAGGAAAAAAGGGCTAATTCAAAGGTAGCCCTGATGATCTGGGGGAAGTGACCTTCAGCTGAGGTATTGCCTCCTTCACCAAAACTGGATTAGCGAAACAACTCAGAATCGGTGCCCTGAGGGAAGAGTGGATTGTTAGCTGACACAGTAACCTTGGAACACCTGGGAAAGGGTAGATTGTTAAGATGGGTGGAATCTTTGGAACACCTGGGGAAAGGGAGGTTGGAAGTTTCAGTTCCTCTAGGGCCTGGAGGGAGGGAATACAATTGCAATAAGATTAACTCGGGAAGCATATATAAGGAAGGGCTCCCGAGTGTTACTTTGCTCTGATTTGGAACATTTCCCGGAGACCGCACGTGATTAAAACCATGTTTTCTCCACTCCTTCAAAGAGCTTCGCTTAGGTTTTTGATCTTTCCACAACAATAAGAGTATGTTTAGTTTTGTAAAAGACCACTCTCTTCTAAAGTAGCTGTACCACTTTGCTTTCCCACCAGCAATAAATGAGAATTCCTGTTTCTCTACATCCTTTCCAACATTCAATGCCAATGTTCTGGATTTTGGCCATTCTAAACAGGTGTGCAGTGGTTTCTTGTTTGAATTTGCACATCCCTGATGACATATAATATGGACTGTCTTTTTGTATGCTTATTTGATATCTTCTGTAACATTTATTCTTGAATTAAAAAGAAAACTCTACCTTGGAATAGAAAGGAACTTTCTTAATTCAACATATCTATTGAATCATATAAGCAAATACA
>PVJC01045533.1:0-13664 GCA_004026665.1 Murina feae | reverse complement strand
CCCTGATGCTCAGGGGAGAATAGCTAGACACCTCCGCCTGGCAGCCAGCTCTTCACCCTCAGGGCCTGTCCTGCTTCCTTTTAGTTCTGTCCTTAACCACTCTCTCCCACAAACCCTGTGGCCTGGCCCCTCCACTGCCCTAAAGCACGGCTCCCTTTCCTGTTCTTTCTGTAGCTTTCAGAGCTCAGAAAGGTTGAACAGCCAAAACAGAACTTGGCTGTCATACCAGTTGGCGCGTACTTGATCAGAATTCACCCAAAGTGTCATAGTTGGTCAGTTTTGCTCAATACAGTGAATTTGATCAATTCAGCCTGAATGCAATGTTGGCCACCAGCTATCATGGACCAGACCCACTGATTTCCTCCCCTGTCTTGTTGGGGATGATGGAAGCAACAGTGGGAATAACTTGAGTTCTCTGGTCACTCATGCATCCTCAGAGCAACCCTGCGAGAGAGGATGGTTATCATTGGTTCCATTTTACAGATGGAACAATCAAAACTCAGATAAATTACTCCATAGAAAACTGACTTGGAAGACACTGGCTTGAAACCAAAGATGCAGCTCTTCCCTTTGGCATTTTGGCAGTGTCTGCAAACGTCGGGTTTGCCACGCTGGGAACTGGAACACGAAATGTAATTTGGGCTTGAAAGCTGAAGTCTGCTGCCAGATTTATTTCTCCAGGACCTACTGGGAGAAGAATGAGAGCCTGAGGAGACTGCTCAAGGGTCACGATCTTATCTGGTCATGAGCAGGTTATTTGCAGCCCTGGCAATAGCTACAGACTGTGTAACTGAGGATTTGTACCCTCAGTGCCAAGAGTCTTCCGTCGATAGATGATCTGGCCATTTTTGTACTAAATTCGGTGCGAGAGCCACAACTGTCTGCACATAACTGTGAGGAAATGAGAAGATGTCAAAGGAAAATAATGATGATGCTTAAGAAAAAGAAACAGGCCCAAGGTGGAGTCCATCGCCTCCCCTCCCCCCCGCAGGACAACAACAGAGGTAACCCAATGTCAGCCCCTCCCAGGGACATGAGTGTGCACACCTGAGAGCCGCACGGGGCTGGGTTTGTGCAGCTCACACCTCCTGGGCCAGCGCCTTTGTTCAGTGCACGGATGCACACCTGTCTGCAGGGCCTCGCCTCACATCTTGCACCTGTAGTTGGCGCGCACTCGAGATGCCCTCTCCAATTGTCCATTACGGATGCTCCCTCTGACCTTGGTTCTCTGTGGTCCGCCACCCCAGGCTGCGGTCTCAGCATCCCTGCTGGAGGCCTTCTTAGGCAAAGCATCTTTCATTTACCAGCAGGTCAGCTAGCTGCTCCCCCCGCCCCTGCCCACCTCCCCACCTCTCCCTCTCCCTTTCCTTCCCCAAGGAATACACTAGCCTTTGGTGGCAGTACGGTTGCTTGCAGACTCCAGCTCTTAGATTTCTCCCTTAGCTTTCTCTAGTCCACAGGGTCCTCACAGGGCACACAGATCATGCTGTCACGTGGTCTTCTCCAAGCCCCTCCCACTGGGCTCCAGATGAGGAGAGCACAGCCCTTTCTCCCCCAGGGGGTTGGGGAGAAAAAACTGTCACAGCTCTCCACCAGCTCTCTCTACAGAGACCCTCCTCCCGATCCATCCCCTGCGCTTCCCCACCCTTCAACTTGAACCCTCTTGGGCCTTGAAGTAAGGGAGAGGCTAAGGGTCACAGAAGCGGTTCTGACAGTCTCCATTGCCAGTCCTGTGGGAGTCTGGCACCTCTCGTTGGAACATGAAAAGAGGTTTTGCTCTTGGCCTGCTTAGGGGACCCGTTAGGAGCCATCAGCACCCCCTCAGACTCACCACGTCAGAGCTGAAGTGTCATCTGTCATCTGCCAGTGTTGGTATCTGGGTGCCTGCGGGCTTTCTCTGCACATGAGGAAGACCTGGCTGCCCATTTCCAAGGCAGACCAGGCGTGCCAGGGAAGGAACAGGCCCAGGGCAGCCCCAGCCCATGACCAGTGGCACCTGGTTGGCTCTGTATCAATTCCTAGATCTCCCACCCCACCCCTATGTTGGGGAAACTGAGGCACGGGTCTGAGTGGTTTCCCAGGGCTTGGTTTCCGGTGCCCACAGTGGTCTCTGGTGTGATAACAACCCCTTCATTGTCTTCGTTCTCTTCTGTGCCTCATTCTCTCCCCGACCCACACCGCCACCATCTCCCGAATAAACCACGTGCACTCAAATTCTTACCTCAGGGTCTCTTTCTGGTGGAGCCCAAACCAAGACAAAGTCCTGTTGCATCTGCAAAGCCTCTAGTCCTTTCCACAACTGTGGTCCTCTCCTATTTTGCTCTACGGGTGTCTCCTTACCTCCATCGAGGAAGCAGAAGGGCCAGGGGTTGAAATGGTTAAACCATCGAGCATGATGGGACTGGGATTCAGTCTCAGATCCACACTTCTCCAGAATCTGCTTTTTCTCCCATGCTGCCTTGCAACCCAGCAACTGTAAGCCACTCCCTGCAGCCAGCAAAACACAGCCCTTGAAGTGGCCACCCCGAGCCTCCAAGGAAGTCCAGTCTAGCAGCCTCTTGATGCTCTGAGTCATCTGCCCAGCGCCATGTTCTCCTCCCCACTTCCTCCTGCTCTCGGTTCTCCCACTCCTAGTCTTAACGCACCCTCTGGACTCAAGGCTGCGTCCTGTCTTCCTGGCTCTTGACCTTGGCCCAGCATCCAGCCGTGTTGCTGAGATGCATCCTGAGAAATACTCTTTCTGGGGCCTGAGCCAGGCCTGGTGGTCGTGGCACTGTCTTATGGATGCTGTTCAGATTGGTCCTCTTTCCCGCTGCCCTGACCACCCACCTTGATATCCTTGGATGCAGCCAAGTGAATTGGTCGCCTCTGCTCAGAATTTGAACACCCGCTCTCCCCCCAATGTCGTGCACAGGAGCTCGCAAACCAGAGTGCTTGTCAGGAGAACTGGGCGCCGCTGCAGGGAACCGGCTAAGCGGGGGTTTAATTGTTCCCAGGCTTGTCGCATCCACCTCATTTCCTCTAACGAGCACACGCGAAGCAGCCAGGGCCTGCGCAGGGGCTGGATGGCAATTCAGGGCCTCATATGCCAGATGAATTGCGGCGCCTGCCTCTCAGTATTGCATTTGCGAGTGTCTGGGAGACGGTCCCCATGGACACTAATTCAATTACGCTGAAGCATAGGAGGACATTGCTAGCCAAATCGGCGCCACCAACCGCACCGTGTCCCCAGTGCTATTTGCTGCTGAGTCAGCAGCAGACAGCAACCTCTAGTCTGAGAATGACCAGGGCTGTGTTCTGCTTGGTATGGCCTCTGCTTCTGCAGCCAAACGTCCCCTCTCTGTGATTATTTTTAAGAGACTTCAGAAAATGCGGTTTCAATATGGCTTTGTTCACCTTTTCCTTCTTTTTTCTCCTGAAACACCTCTTGTTACTTGTCCATCCATTCATTTAACAACTACATGTTAACAAACATGTGACAAATTCAAAAGAATATATATATTATTCAACCAATGAATCTTTTTTTTTTATATCCTTCACCCAAGGATATTTTCCCATTGATTTTTAGAGAGTAGAAGAGAGGGAAAGACAGAGAGAAATATCGATGTCAGAGAAACACATCGATTGGTTGCCTCCTGCAGGTGCCCCGACCAGGGCCCAGGCCGGGGAGGAGCCTGCAACCGAGGTACATGCCCTTATCTGGAATCGAACCCGGGACCCTTCGGTCTGCAGGCCAACACTCTATCTACTGAGCCAAACTGGCTAGGGTACAACCAATAAATCTTGATTGATTACCAACCATGTGCCAGGCGCTATCCTAGGAACTGAGAACACAGCAAAAACAAAACGGGCAAACAGCCCAGCTTTCAGAGGTTTACGGTCTCACCCCATGTTCTAAGGACTATTGGGTGATGTCCTTGCTTTCTGGAATCTGGATAATGGATGGATATGACAACTCAAAGTAGGCAGAAAGGATTATAAGAAAAATTATAGGAAGAGGAGACAGAACACAAAACAGCTGGCACAGTTAGGTTTGGAGATGTAGGGAGTTTACAAAACAGAGGAAAGGAATTTGGTTGGCGGGGGCTATGGGACCAGTAATGAGAAGAACAAGATGAATTTCAAGTTTCTATTTTATGAATGGAATGCCTCTGGGCTCTGATTATTTTTAAGAGACTTCAGGAAAGGCAGTTTTAATATGGCTTTATTTTTTTAAAAAGAGTCAGTGAGGAATGAGTGTTTATGAGTGCCTACTATGTTCCAGTGCAAGACAGAGGCCAGCTGTGCCTCACTGGGCTGATGGTTCTGAGGGAAAGTCCGATGGAGCAGGTGATAGGCATGCAGAGGAATGAAGGTTCACGTGGGGGGGGGGGCGGGGAAAGAAGGCATCTCTGAGCAAATGAGATCTATGCTGAGTCCTGAAGGACTAGGAGTCTGTTGGCAAGAGCAGGGGTGGGGCGCATGGGAGGCTTCAGACAGCTTGGGAGAAGGTCTCAGGGAATGAGAATGCCGTTCCCTTTGGCCATCGCTGCCCCATTGAAATAAATAATTCTGGGAACTCCTCCCCCAGACTCTTCCCGAGACCTGGTTTCCAGAAAGCAAGAAAAACCGGTGTTCTCAGAACAGGAAAGCGTGGGCAGGGGTCTGGCTGGCTCACCTCCGCTGCTGCGCCCTCTGCGGCCACCACCGTTGTCCAGGGGATGAGAGCTGAGGTCAAGCGGAGGGTGGCTGGGCTCGTGGAGTTACAACTGCTCTTCAGACAGGTTGTCCGGCTGTTAGAACTGGGGCTTCTTTGTACAGGGTTCTATGTGATGGCAACTTCAGGGCTAAAGCTGGCCAGCCAGGCTTTTCATAGGCTGCATTTATTAGGCACCTGCTGTGTACCCTGTTCTGTGCCAAGTACTAAGAAACCAAAGTCAACAGCCATCGCGTTATCTCATGGTTCAGGTTTTGCCGATGTCAAGGAAAAGGCTTTCACAAGGAGAGATGGGGATGTGGCTCGGTTGGTGGGCGTCGTCCTGTGCCCCAGCAGGTTGCCAGTTCCATTCCCCGTCAGGGTACATGCCCAGGTTGCAGGCTCGATCCCCCAGGGCATGCAGGAGGCAGCCAATCTATGTTTCTCTCTCTCCCCTTCTCCCTTTCTCTCTTTCTAAAAAGCAACGAAAAATCTTAAAGAACAACTAAAAAAGGCACTTGCAGTATTGTCATGTCCTAGGAGTGTCCGTTTTTAGCTTGCTCCCAGAGTCCCTTGGGAAGGTGAAACAGACCTGAGTTGGGTATCGGCTGTATCAAGCCATTGCCATGAGAGTTTAGACAAAATTCTCCCCATCTACATTTTCTCATCGGTGAAAACGAGGATCACAACACCCGACCTCGAAGGGCAGGAGGAGGATTAGAGATAGATAGCCTGTGCGTTGCCCTCCCCAGGAGCCGGCCAGAAGGCAGCTCATAGCTCATCCATTTCTCCCCTATCCATGGACACAGCGCGGGGAGCCGGGGCTCTCTCTGCCCCCGGGTGAAGTCCGGAGCCACCTCCATCACTTTGCTGGTCATTCCTGGGTAATAAAACATCCTACAGTCATTTCTACTCACAGAATAGTTCCATCTCAGTAATTAAAATGCCGACTCGGAAGGACTGATTAAAACTCAGTGCTTCAGTTAAAGCTAAAGGTTCTTTCAAACAAACCAACTGTGAAAGAGACCTTTCTGAACTAATCTGAGAAATGTGAGCTCTGGCTGAGCAGCAGATGAAATGCAGGCCCTCTTGCTCATTGTGTGGTGGTGATAGGGATGGGGGGCTTCGTGTTGAGTTACTAGAGATGAGATAACTCGATGTCTGAGATTTACTTTGCAATAATGGGTGGCTTGCAGGAAAAGATTGGGTATAAGAGAAACAAGAATAGCCATGTTTCTTTTATTATTTCCCCTGCTTTTATAAATGATTGGGAACTTCTGCCGTGATACATTTGAAAAGGATGTTAAAGCAGTTCCGCCAGGCAGCCACATATGACGGGTAGGTTGTATAGCATGTAAGACTAGAGGGCCTTGTTCACGTCATAGGCAGTATAGATCTGTGTATTTCGTATAGCAAATCTTTGGCCGATAGAAGTGGTGTGTTGCTCTAATTAAAATCAGTATATGGCTCTAACTGGTTTGGCTCAGTGGATAGAGCATCTGCCTGAGGATCAAAAGGTCTCAGGTTTGATTTTGGTCAAGGGCAGGCATGTACCTTGGTTGTGGGCACATCCCCAGTGGGAGGTGTGCAGGAGGCAGCTGATCGATGTTTCTCTCTCATTGATGTTTCTAACTCTCTATCCCTCTCCCTTCCTCTCTGTAAAAAACCAATAAAATATATTTTTTAAAAATCGGTATATGAAGTAGGCAAACTTCTACAGTGACACACCCGATTACCTTCTCCTGGTTTTATGCCCTGTGTGATCCCTAGCCTTTAGGGCTGGAACTAGTGACTTCTAATAGAAAATATTAAAAGTGGTGGAATATCATTTCTGAGATTAATGTCACTTCTGAGATTAGATGGTAAAAGACAGTCTTCTATCTGGCTGGTACTCTCCTCTCTCCCCTTCTTTTGTGCTTGTTCTGATGAAGCAAGCTGCCAGATGGAATTACTCTATGGAGAGGCCCATAAGGTCAGGAACAAAGAATATAGCCTCAGACCAATGCTTTCCAACAACCATGTGAATGAGCTTAAAAGTGGATCCTTCCCCAGTCAAGCCTTCTGTTGAGACCACAGCCCAGTTGACATTTTGATTGTAACTTGGTAAGAAACCTTGTGCCAGAGGGCCAGTTAAGCTGTGCCTAGATTACTGACCCATAAAATCTGGGAGGTAATCAATGCTGTTGTTTTAAACTACTAAGTTTAGGGGAAATTCATTATGCAGAAATAGATAACTCATACAGTATATTAGGACAAAGATCTTACAGATGGGAGTAAAGTTTCTTGCAGGGGGGCACCTTTTTCACATTCCAACGAAGGTGGAGTATTTGTGTGGGTAGCGCTGCTTTGCCCCTGTCTTAGCTCAGGCTTTGGGATGGGGGTTGTGGTTGGCTTCCCTATGTCCACACAGGCCTGAGGGAACAGAGGGAGGATGATGAGAGCAGGAGTGGTGTTGGCACTCTCTGCTTGGCAGGGATTCACCGTTCCTCTGAGGTTGGCAGGTGTTCCAAGCTGCGTCTTTTTTTTTTTTTTTTTTTGAGGTGTGCTTTGTGTTCTTTGGGGCCCTTCTAGTGGCTTCCACATGGCTCAGTCCCTGGACAAGGTGGGACATGGGGGGCCAGGGAGTAGATGTCAGTGCCCTTTTCTGTTTTGGGTGGGATATTTTTTAAGATGTCTCCATCCCCGGTTCTGCACTTCTCCTCAACTCATGGGGAACTCGTGCTTCCTTGGTACCCCAAGATGGACATGGCATCTTCCACTTCTACCCTCCATCCTCGTCCTCTGATCTTGACAGCCTCCAGCCACAGTCTGTTAGCCTATACGTTTGTCAGGTCTGAGTCAGATACCAGCCCCTCCAGGTCCCAGAGAATACACAGCAAACTAGAGCTGTTCCCTTGAAGTTCCTCATACAAGGCTGTGGCCAGGAGTCATTGTCCTCCTCCCCAAGAGGGATCGAGGCTCATTTCACACCAGAATCCTCCAAAAAAGTTCCTCTCCCCAGTCCCCCACTTCAGCCTTCTTACCAGTACAACCTGGGCATGGTGTTGGACCAAAGGGCACAGAACTGTTTTTACCTGGAGCCACTGCCAAGGGCGGGCTTCTTGGTTAGGAACATTAAGGATTTGAGTGTCTCAACTGAAACCAAGACTCAGAGCCTGTCATTGTGACGTAGTGTAGGCATGTCGCTGCTGTTCAGTAATGGTGGGTGTTATGTCTATATTGTTGGGAGAGACTGTTATACCGATGGGCCCAATCAGTGGTCTTCCTATCTCTATACTCTTTGCCATGTGACCCTGTAGTCCTGCCCATCAAAGGATGGAGTCCATTTCTCACCCCTTGGATTTCAGTTGACCTTACCACTGTGGCCGATAGAACGCAGCAGAAATAATCTCATACGTTTTCTGAGCCTGGGATCAAGAGTCCCTGTATGATTTGAGAGGTGTCGTGCTTGTTATGCAGCATTATAGTGGCAAGTGATAGCTGATACAATTGCTATGGAGGGAGGTGTTTTGAGCAGAGGGCACTCTCCAGTTCCAGGTGACAAAGCTGGCTGCCAGCTTGGCCTTGTCATCTGTATACATCTCTCCCAGAGGAAGACTGTTTTCCCTCCTTAAGCATTCTCAGCTGCCATGCAGATAGATTCCTCCCAGGCTTGTCAAAACTTCCCAGATTATGGCCCCGCAAACAGGGCTTCCTCTGGCAGCTTGTTAGGATAATTGAAATGTGGGTGGAAGCTCATTAAGCTTCCCTTTTGTCAACATTTTTCCTTCCAGGCCCAGAGAAGCTGTGAGTTCTGTCACATCCCATTAGCACCGTGTCTGGTGGTTTCTACACCTTTCCGGAGAATCAAACACACGGGGTTCACTTTCAAGGGGACGTGCATTTGTTCCCACAGAGAGGGGGTGATTACGGAAATTGAAAGACGTGTGTACATCTCTCAGGGGTGGGCGATGAGAAGGGAAGGAGAAGACCTAAATGCCTGGGAAGTAAAAGGGAGCGCGCGGCTTGCTATGGCACATAATAAAAATCCAGCATTTGACGTCCTCTCTGGACAACCTCAAGTCCCCTTCTGTTCTATCTCATGCTGGTCGCCTACAAAACTTCATCTTCACGGAGAGGATTTGAGAGTCAGAAAGACCTTGCCCTGGCCAGTGTGGCTCAGTTAATTGGGCGTCGTCCCATGCACCAAGAGGTTGCTGGTTTGTTCCTGTTCAGGGCATATGCCTGGGCTGCAGGCTTGATTCCCAGTAGGGGGCAAGCAGGAGGCAGCCAACTGATGTTTCTAGGTTCCTCTCCCTTTCCTTTCCTCTCTCTCTCAAAAATCAATAAAAACATATTTTTTAAAAAAGACTTGTATTCCTACGCTGAGCCACAATAATAGTAATCATAACGACATTAACTATTACTAAGCATGTTTAATTTGCCAGGCTTTGTGCTACGAGTTTTACGTAAGAAATCTGATTAAGCCCATTTTGTTTTCCAGCATATATCAGGCACGGAGCACAGTTCCTACTGTTCGATGTTCAGTCAACGTGTAGTGGACGAATGACTGAGCGACAGTCCTGTGGGGTAGAGGTCGTTATTCCCGTCTTTAAGACCAAGAAACGGAGGGTCCCTAACTGACCTCATTCCCACAGCTAGTGAAAAGGAAGGGGAAGGAGCGCTATTCCCGGGGCCCCGGCCTACTTTCGTGCTCCGTCGTCTCTGGGGTTCCTGGGAAATGGGGTACCACTAGCAGCTTCTACGTGGGGCTGCTGAGACCGTTACATTAGTGGAGAGAACGAGCACATAGGAAATGACTTCTTACATCGAACACAAATGCTATGTTTCCCACATCAGTGTCTCTGCTTTCCACTAGTGTTTGTGAGGAGTGGGGGGGGGATGGTGGGGGGGCAGAGGCAACCTTATGGTGCCACAGAACCAAAACGCTGTGGGTCCGGTTATGACTCCACCACAGACTCGCTGTACCACTTGTTCAAAGCCACGCAAATTCCAGGTCGCCGTGTCTACCCCAGTGTTCCTGTGGCACTGGGCTGGGACTGCCAGCAAAGTGTGGGCATGGGAACCAGAGAGACTCCTCATTAAATGTTTATAGCCACGAACGCCATATGCATGAGCAGATCCATCAACAATTAGTTAAAAACATGAAAGCTGCCTCATGCTGGTACTTTAGACAGTTATGATAAAAGCTCAGTGTTGCTTAGCACTTACTAATCATAGGTAGTAATAGGTGAAGCTTGCTGAGCAAGTCCCATGTTCCAGGGCTTTCCATGCAATATCTCATTTAATATTCTCAACTCTCTGAGGTGGATACTGTTATTGTCCCATTTTACAGCTCAGGAAACTGAGGGACAGAGAGGTTAAGCAACTTGTCCAAGATCAGGTGTCTAGTAGAAAGGCTAGTTTCTTTGGACTGGACACATTCTCTGGAGGAAGGCACAGCAGAAGGCCACTTGGAGCCGGGACCACACCCAGTCTTTCGCAAGCCTGGGCCTGGTGGCCTCAGGCGGGAGGACTTTCTGGCGCTCCCTGACACTTGTAAGGAGCTCCGCCTGCATCCCGTTGGTTACTAGGCCCCTCTTGAAAGGATAGCTTTCATGATCTTCAATGCAGAGGAGATGGCCCTTCTCCACTGTCGTTTTAAGGGGCATGTGTTTTAGCAACTGTCCAAAGAGGGTTGTCAGAAGCAGAGCACTGCACAGATCTGCTGCTCTGAGTGCATATATTGTTCTGAATTCTGCCAACAACCACCTGTTGGGGCAGTTTTCTTTTCAAACCCTGCCATTGCACTCACTGTCGATGCCGCACCCCTTTGCCAGGGGCTGGACCTTCTTGGACCCTGGGTGGTAGAGGGAGAAGTCATGAGAAGTTGTGGGTGTATAAGAATGAGTCTTTATTGCAGGAGCCAGTGGCCATAGAGCCATCAGGCAAAACAGTTCTTTACAGCAAATTCCATACAGGTAGCTGCACACCAGCTGGTGAACAAATGCATCTTTCCCACAAAGCAGCCTCAGTCTCTATGCAGCTATCATCTGAGCAGCGCACAATGCTCCTGCACTCACCACCTCACACAGCAGCGGCACCTGAGGTCTCTGCCTCAGCAGCTTCTCCAACCTCTCCAGCCTTCCATAGTAGCTACACCCTCTGTGCCTACCTCAGCTTCTCCAGCACCATCTAGCTCAATGGTTCTCAACCTTCCTAATACTGTGCCCCTTTAATACAGTTCCTCACATTATGGTGACCCCCAACCATAACATTATTTTTGTTGCTACTTCATAACTGTAACGTTGCTACTGTTATGAATTATAATGTAAATATCTGATATGCAGGATATATTTAGGCGACCCCTGTGAAAGAGTCATTTGACCCCCAAAGGGGTCAAGACCCACAGATTGAGAACCGCTGCTCTAGCTGATTAGTACCATATATTATACCATTAGACAAAAGAGGCCTCTAACCAACAGTGACATCGATCATTTGGGTTATAGAAGGGCATGTGTGCACAGTATACAGTGAGATTGCTGTGGCCTTGTGCCTGCTATGGTAGCTTAGCTTTGAACATTCTGATTAAGATTCCCATGTTCAGAGTGGCCTTGGCCATTCCGGTGTACTAACAAGGCCTTGACTATCAGGGCCTCTGGCATGGTTCCCACAGGATTATTTAAGATAAGTGTGTTCTGGTCAGTTAAATCTGGGGTTGGTGAGGGTTCATTACACTCATGAACCCTGTTCTGTTGGTTGTTTGTGGCTGGAAACCTTTTTTTATTTAAAAATATTTTGAGAGAGAGAGAGAGAAGGGGAGGAGAGAGAGATTCTACTTGTTGTTCTACTTATTGATGCATTCATTGGTTGATTTTTGTATGTGCCCTGACGAGGGATCAAAATCGCAACCTTGGTGTAGCAGGACGATACTCCAGCCTACTGAGCTATCAGGCTGTGGCTGGAAATCTATACCAAGAAGGATTTCGGCAAAGATCAATGTGTTTGGTTAGCAGTGTCTGTCATCTGTGGGCTAGGGAAGGGGCATGTAGGCATGTATGGTGTGTTACTGGCCCTGTATTATTTACATGCTTTGAAGTGGTACTCTAAGCAAGCAGTCATGCTCTCTTTGTCCAAGTTGTGGGGTGCACCTCATGGGTGCCTCCACAGTGCATCCCCAATTACGTATTGGCACTGAGATGTTGCAGTGCCATTTGAATGATCATTTGTAAGATGTGTCTTACCCACATACAGATTTGTCATTGAACCTCCACCATGTGACCAAACTTTTCTCTCCATCTTCTCCCTTCATCCTCTCATTGAGTAGGAATTATTATTTTCATTATGTACAAGAGGGAACAAAGGTTCAGAGAGGTGAGCGAACTTGTTCAAAGCGCCCCAGCACTTAGTGCATCTAGTAGGTAACTGATAAGGTATATGCTGATTGATCAGCTAGTGAGCAATTTGGGCTGTAGATTTAGGCTTTGAGACTAACGCTTAATCCTCGGCGCAATAGAAACCTCTGAGGAGCCTGAAGCTGTGCTGGGTGTCATGGTGAATATGGGAAGACATATCCCTCTCGATGCTCAAGGAATCTGCAGTCTCACTCACTTTCTCCATCCCTCCACCTCTCAGAGAGAAGTCCAAATGGTCTGGAAAGCAAAAGAAATGATTGCTGCATTTTATTTGGCTACAAAGCACGAAATAGTAAATTGCCTTCGTGTTTTAAATTGCTGGCACCATCAGGTTCACTGTGAATACAAGTGAGTCTTTGGGGGGTAATAGCCATTTTTATGCTGCTAATCGCAAACAGAAATCAGGCCGGAGAGCAGGCTGAGGATGAGCTCGGTAGCAGTTCCGAGACTGATGGCATCTAGAGAAAGTCACAGAGTCTCAGGGCCTATTTTCTCTCTGAGAAATTATAGTCAATCTGTGTCTTGGTAACCACAGCAGGGGAGAGCTAAGAAAACCTAATAAGCGAGTCTCAAGGCAAACTTCAAGTGTTTGAAAACAACAACAACAAAATAATGAGGATGTTGCATGAGATGTCCCCTTTGTGGTGGCAATAAGTCCCATCTATTTGTTCAGTCCTCAAAGCTTTTTCAAATCTCATTTCTTATGTGATTGTCCCAATAAACCTGGAGGTTGGTGGGATGATGGACCCCAAGGTTCAGGGAAGGGAAGGAATTTGCCCAGGGTCAGAGCCTACAAGGGGCAGATCGCCAGTACACACCTAGCCACGAACCAGGTGCATCACTGCATTGTCATGCTGAGAAAGAAAGGGGAGGTTAGGAGCCTGTTCTCACAAAGGAAATGTTTGTTGAGTGAATGCAAGTCACGGAGTAAGATGGTGGATGAAGCAACTCCCATAACCCTTTCCAGGAACAAGTTTGCTGAGTGTGTCAAAAGCCTTAAAAATACAAATTTCCGCCCTGGCCTGGGTTGCTCAGTGGGTTGAAGTGTCGTCCTGTACACGAAAAGGCTATGGGTTTGGTTTCAGTCAGGGCACATACCTCGTTGCAGGTTCGATCCCTAGTCAGGGTGCGTACAGGAGGCAACCAATCGATGTTTCTCTCTCTCTACCTTCCTCTCTCTCTAAAATCAATAAAAATTTATTCTCAGGTGAATATTTAAAAAAATACAAATTTCCATTCCTTTTCCTTTTTACGAATTTACCCCATGGAAATATGCAGGCAAGCTATGAAGATATGACATTTAGACGTTCATATCAACATTCCCTATAGGAGCCAAAAGAGTGTGTATATGAACTTACATATCCAAGAGTGGACATTGCTAGAGAGGTGAGCGGATATGCACTTGGTGGCAGGCCTGTCTTCCCGGCTTTAGAACAGCGTGTTTGGTGAGAAGGTAAGAAGGTGACCAGTGGCTTTGCTACGGTGGCTTTTACTGACTTTCATTAAAAGACCAACAAGAATGCAACCTGAACTGCCCAACACCGAAGACCTGGTGTGTAAATGCTCAGGGACCGTGGTTGTTTTTTAATAGAACG
>PVJC01045532.1:0-13665 GCA_004026665.1 Murina feae | reverse complement strand
CTGGAGGAAGATGGGCAGTAGGCAAGCTTGGGAGGCAGGCAGCACCCAGCCCTGGTCATGCTCAAAAAAGAGAACAACATGCTGGGGAGGGCAAGAGTCTGAGAGATCAACATAGAGGGGGTGCCTGCTCCAAGCCTCCACGGTGTGCCTGGGGGCAGGTCCCCAGCAGGTAGACGCACACAGGAGGACTGCTCCGAGCCTCAGATGCGGCTGGGGGCAGGTCCCCAGTGGTGACACACACACACACATACACACACACACACAAAATGCACCTGGCAGACTGGGGCCATCATAGGACATCCACTGAGGGGTCCCAGACTGTGAGAGGGCACAGGCCGGGCTGAGGGACTCCTTCAACCCCAGTGCACAAATTTTTGTGCACCGGGCCCCTAGTGTATAATATAATCTCTACCACAACCATTATAAAATATTGCAAAGAAATATAGCTAACACAAATATATAAGTTAAAATTCTAAAATATATTTAAATAATCCAAAATAAGGTACCAAAGTAAAAGCATCGGCAAAACAACAAACAAAGAAAGCAGAGAAAATAAATAGAAAATCCTGAGTACGTCAAATCATATAACAGTACATTGAGTGGTAAAGGACTGAGCATTGCAATAAAGTGGTAGAGATTGTCAGAGGGGATAAAAAAGACCTAAATGATTGCTATTCATAAGAAATAATTTAAACCAAAGAGATATGGTAGGTGAAAGTGAATAGAAGAAAAAGATATACCTTGAAAACAGTAAGCTTAAGAAGGCTGAAGTGGCAATGTTACTATTACATACAATAGACTATTGAAACATTGTGTACTACCAGGGACCAAGGGAGATATATCACAATAATAAAAGAGAATTCATGCCAGGAAGACATAACAGTTGTAAACGTGTATGCACCTTACAACAGAACTTTGAAATGCATGCAGCAGAAAAAAAAAAGTCAGAGTTTAAAGAAAAAATAGACAATTTCACAATTATTGATGGAAATTTTAACACTCTGTCCTCAGAAGTTGATAGAATAATTAGTGGGCCATATGTTGAAAAAGGACATTATGACAGTCCATAAAAAGTTACAATACATTTTTCAAAATATTGAAAACACAATGCCACTAAATAAATTACCATCCATAACAATTAGATGTTCATCCTTCTCCCCACCCCAGATATTGGCAATTTAACCAATTCTCTTGTCAATACTTTATGGATTATTGAAGAAATCACAAGGGAAATTAGAAAATAGTTTGAACTTAATGGTACAATATAGTACAAAAATACAATATATCAAGCTCTGTGACATGTAGCTAATCAGGCTTTAGAGGGCATTTTAAACCTTAAATGCTTATGTTAGAAATTTAGAGAGAAATCTATAGTTTTATAATGCTCTTATGACAAAATAAAGATCTGAAATAAATGACCAAAAGTTCCACCTTAAGGAGCTAGAAACAAACATACATCAGTGGCAAAGTATGTTCAAAATGGGTAGGAAGAAGAAAATAAAAAAAAAAGAGCAAAAATCAATGAAATTTAAAACGAATCTCTAGATAAAATTAACAAAGTTGAGTCTTCTGCATTAGCCTCCAATCCTGTTTAGCATTTAGCTGTACAATCCTGCTTCCTCTGGAATCTGGGAACAGAAGCTTTCCAGGCTTCTCGAGTCTGTGTACAAGGGAGAACTTAGAATTGGTGCTGAGCACAAACAGATACATGTATGCAAACGGCAACCACTTTAGCCACAAACTCCTCTGGTACAAAATCCAGCACCACAGGGCCTCTGGTTTGGTAATTTATAATGTTTTTAGCCTCCAGTGCATTGTTAGGCACACAGAAATCACAGACTACTTAGTGAATGGTAACATAATAATAGGTAGGGTTGTTCACCTCTCATTCTCCTGTTGGGTATGTCATCCTGGGTGAAAGGAACAAGATGAAGTCAGAACCTGATGAACTGTCGTGTGTGTGAGTGACTTTAACAGATTGTGGGTTTTAGTCTCTGATCTTCACATCTCTTCTAAAGTTCTTTGACTTAACAGTGGTTGATATAATTTAACAGGAGATGTGACATTTCTATTATTACCAAGAAATGTTGAGTGGAAAGATATTCTGGGAAATAGACTCTCCATAGGTGATCAAAATTGCATGAACCCAAAATGTCCAAGTCACTAATTATAAAAAAGTGTATCATTTGATTTTAATAAATTACTTCATAATTGGAAAATACAGACTGTAGCAAGTTTAAGACAGTAATATCTCTCTACTTTTTCAAATGATGTATCCATGGAACAGTCATTTGTAACAACTTTCATTATGACTTTCATTTTCCAAAAAAAACTACTCACCACAAAGTGATAGGTTTCTATTTCATCAAGGAAAGTTTTTAATTATAATAAGACGTGTTTTATTGTATAAGTTGGAGACATTTAGAGAAAGCAAAGTGACATGTGATTTCAGACTTAAGAACACTTAATATTGGATTTAGTCTCTCAAAACATCTTTAAGCATATAATATAGTATAATTAATTATAGGTCCGAGTTGTATAGAAGATCTCTAGAACTTACGTGACTTGCATGCAAAATTGAGATTTTAAAAAAAATATATATTTTATTGATTTTTTACAGAGAGGAAGGGAGATGAATAGACAGTTAGAAACATTGATGAGAGAGAAACATCAACCAGCTGCCTCCTGCACACCCCCCTCTGGGGACGTGCCCGCAACCAAGACACAAGCCCTTGACCGGAATCGAACCTGAGACCTTTTAGTCCGCAGGCCAACGCTCTATCCACTGAGCCAAACCAGCCAGGGCAAAATTGAGATTTTTGTCTGTTGATTAGCAAGTCCCCATTGCCGCCCCCCACCTCCGACATTGGTCTTGGCAATGATTTCATTGTATATGACACCATAAGCACAGGTAACAAAAGCAAAAATAGACAAGTGTGACTACTTCACACTACAAAGCTTCTGCACAGCATAGAAAACAATTAAAAGAGTAAAATTGCAGCCTATGGGATGGGAGATAATATTTACAAACTATATATTACATAAGGGGTTAATTTCCAAAATATATCAGAAATGATTACAACTCATTAGCAACATACAAAAGACTAACACCTATAATAATAAAAAAATAATATGCAAAATGACCAAACAGCCAAACAGTGGAACAACTGTCCAGATGCCCTTCTAGACAACCTGCTGGATGAAACCTGGGCTGTCAGGGCAGAGGAAGTCAGGGCTGTGAAGGCCTACTCTTGCATGAATTTCGTGCATCAGACTATATAATGGACTAGATACTTGAATATACATTTATTCAAAGAAGACATACAATGACCAACAGGTATATAGAATGATGCTCAATGTTTTTAATCATCAGGAAAATGCAAATCAAAGCCACAGTGAGATATTACCTCATACCTATCTGATATACAGATAGGTAGATATTCAAAAATATAACAACTATTGATGAGGATTTGGAGAAATTGATACCCTTGTATATTTTATGTGAAAAAGTGAAATGGTTTCCTATTGGTGGAAAACAATTATAAGGTTCCTGACAAATTAAAAATAGAACTAGCATATTATTTAGACTTTTAAAAAATAAACTTTTGTTTTGAGATAATTATAGGTTCACATGCAGTTCTATTAAAAAATACTCAGAGTTCTTATGTTCCCTTTATTTAATTTCTCCTAGTGGTAACAACTTGTGAAATTATCACAACCGGTATATTGGCATTTATTTATATGATCAAGAAACAGAATATTTTCATAATCATGAGGATTATTCATATTGCTTTTTAATAGTCATAGTTATTTATCTCCAGCCTCCATCTCTTTTAAACATTGCTAACCACTATTTATCCTATATAATAAAAGGGTAATATGCAAATTGACCCTAACAGCAGAACCACTGGGAATGACTGGTCACTGACACATACTGACCACCAGGGGCAGATGCTCAATGCAGGAGCTGCCTCTGGTGGTCAGTGCACTCCCACAGGGGGAGCTCTGCTCAGCCACAAGCCAGGCTGACAGTTGCCAGTACAGAGGTGGTCGTGGGACCCTCTCCTGCATCCTCAGCAACACTAAGGATGTCCGTGACTTCAGCTTAGGCCTGCTCCCCGCTGGCAAGTGGACATCCCCCGAGGGCTCCCAGGCTTCCAGAGGGATGTCTAACTGCCAGCTTAGGCCTGATCACCTGGGTGTGGGCCTAAGTCAGTAGGTGGACACCTCTCGAGGGTTCTCAGACTGTGAGAAATCACAGGCCAGGCTGATGGACCCCCCCCACCCAGAGTGCACAAATTTTTGTGCACTGGGCATCTAGTAATTTATATAATTTTGTCATTTCAAGAATTATATAAAGTAGCCCTAACCAGTTTGGCTCAGTGGATAGAGCATCAGCCTGCAGACTCAAGGGTCCCAGGTTTGATTCCAGCCAAGGGCATGTACCTTGGTTGCAGGCACATACCCAGTGGGGAATGTGCAGGAGGCAGCTGTTCAATGTTTTTCTCTCATCTCTCTTCGATGTTTCTAACTCTCTACCTCTCTCCCTTCCTCTCTGTAAAAAAATCAATAAAATATATTTAAAAAAAAGAATTATATAAAGTAATACAGTATGTAACCATTTGGGGTTGGCTTTTTTTTTTTTTTTTTTTTTTTTTTTTTTTTTTTTTTTTTTTTTTTTTTTTTTTTTTTTTTTTTTTTTTTTTTTTTTTTTTTTTTTTACTTAGTATAATTCATTGGAAATTCTTCCAGGTATGTCTAGCCAGAGTTCATTTCAGTTTATTGCAAAGTAGAATTCCATAAACCATGGTTTGTTTAACCATTTCATTCACTCATTGAAGATATCTGAGTTTCTAGTAGTGCCATTTATCCAAAGAAGACATACAAATCATCAACATGTATATGGAAAAATGCTCAGTTTTATATAATATAATTTTATAAATGACACTACTATAAATATTTATATACAAGATTTTGTGTGAGAAGATAATTCTTTTTTATATACTAAATTAAAACATTCTTTTTAATTTTTCAGTTACAGTTGATGTGCAATATTAGTTTTGGGTGTACAACCTCGTGACACACATTTAAATAATCTATGAAGTGATCACCCCAAAGAATCTATTACCCATCTGATACCATATGAGTTATTACAATATTAACTATATTCCTATGCTGTCCTTTACATCCCATTATGATTGTGTAACTACCAATTTGAACTTCAAAATCCCTACATGTTTTCTAATTGGCAGCTTTCAAAATGTCCTCTGTATTTATGAATCTGTTGTCTGTTCTGCTTCTTTATTTATGTTGTTTTTTAGATTCACATATAAGTGAAATCATCTGATATTTGTCTTTCTCTATATGATTTATTTTACTGCACATAATATCCACCAGATTTATCCATGCTGTTGCAGATGGCAAAATTTCATTCTTTTTTTTTTATGGCCAAATCATATTCTTTATGAGTTCATACATTGATGGACACTTAGATTGTTTCCATATCTTGACTATTGGAAATAATGCTATGATGAACATATAAATATATCTATCTTTTCAATTTAGTGTTTTGAGTTTCTTCATATAAATACCCCAACATTGCTGGGTCCTTCTTTATCTCTTGTTTTTAAAGTCTATTTGGTTTGATATAAGTGTTACTACCCCAGCTTTTTGTTTTCTTTAGTTTCCATTTTCATGAAATACCTCTTTCCATCCTTTTACTTTCAGTTTGTGCGTGTCTTTCCATATGAAGTGTGTTTCTTATAGACTGCATATGTAAGGATCTTATTTTGTTATCTATCTGGCCACTGCATGACCTTTGATTGGAGCATTTAATCTGTTTACATTTAAAGTAATTGCTGATAGATATGTATCTATTTCCCTTTTAGTATTTACTAGAGGCCTGATGCACAAAATTTGTTCAAGAGTAAGCCTTTGCAGCCCCGGCTGCTTCAGCTCTTGTAGCCCCAGTTCATCCAGAAGGTTGTCTGGAAGGGCATCTGGACGGTCATTCCGCTGTTTGGCTGTTTGGTTGATTTGCATATGTCTTTATTATTATACATATTTTATCTGTTCTTTGATTCTAAATGATAGCTTTGCTGGATTAAGAAATCTTGGTTGTAGTTCCTTGCTTTTTATTGAATGTTTCTTGCTAATTCTTTCTGGCCTGCAATGCTCATGTTGAGAAATCACCTGGCAGTTGTATGGGAGCTCTCTTGTGGGTAACTAACTGTATTTGACTGCTTCTAAGATTCTCTCTTTGTCTTTATCCTGTGGCTTTTTAATTATGAGGTTTTTTGGTGTGAGCCTCTTTGGGTTTATCTTTTTTGGAACTCTCTGTGCTTCCTGGACTTCTATGTTTATTTCCTTAGGTTAGGAAGTTTTTCATCATTATTTTTTCAAATTGGTTTTTGACTTCTTGCTCTCTTTCTTCTTTTGGCTCCCCTATCTTGCAAATGTCAGTCATTTGGATTTGTCCTAGAGGTTCTTTAAATATTATTTTTTCTTTTGACTGTTCTGAATGAATGTTGTATGCTTCCTTATCTTCCAAGTTGGTTCTCTGCTTCATCTATTCTATTGTTGATTCCCTGTAATGTATTCTTCATTTCAGTTAGGGTATTTTTTATTTTTAGATAATTTTTTTATGGTTTCCATGTTGTTTTTTATGCTGTATAAATTCTCATTAACTTCATTGAACAGCCTTATAACCATTGTTTTGAACTCTATCCAGTAGTTTGTTTGCCTTTGTTTTATTTAGTGCTTTTTCTGAAGATTTTTTTTATTCTTTCATTTGGAACCTGTTTATTTCTCTCCTCACTTTGGCTACTTCTCTGTATTTATATTTATGTATTAGGTAGACATACTGTGTCTCCTGGGCCAGTTGAATGGGCTTTAGTAGTTAGTGCTCTGTAGGGCCCAGTTGGGCAGCCTTTCCAGGCACCTGAGTTTGGGGCTCTGGATGTACCCTTTTTGTGCACTATGTGCACTCTTCTATGTAGTTGAGCCTTCATTGCTGTTGGCATGTCAGTGAGAGGGACTGACACCCAGGCTAATCAGCTGTGAGGACTGTCTGCAGCTATGTACTTGGAATAAGGCTATAACTGCACTATATATAAGAGAGAGAACTACTTGTATGCTGTATCAGACCCTGAATATCATCATTTATAGTCACATGTGTGATGGTCATGTGTCATTGCACAGAAAATACCCTTGAATTCTGTACCTTCCTTTTAGCAAAATATTAAGACAGAAGAAAAGGAAATAGATAGTATTGAGCAATTATTAAATGTCATACTTAATACACAATTTATCTCACTGATATTTTTCAGTAATCTCACAGAATTTTACAGTTGCAGAGGCATGAGAAGGTTAAGTTTCCAAAATTCACACATTTTTAATAGTAGCTTTGAACTTAAATTCTAGGAAATGCCAAAGTCCACATTCTTTTTACCATGACATGATGCCTATTGCTTTTCAAATAAGCAAATTCTGAAATCCTAAAACACAGTCTCCTTGTGCATATATAGTATTGTAGAACCTGTTTATTGGACAGTTTGATTTTTGGCAAAAATAAAACAAATATTTTTCAAGGCAGCAAATGGCTGCCAATGAAGTACTGCACATAAATATTGTTATTGTTACCCAAAAGGGGAAGAGAGTGTATTGTTTTCTGTTTTTCTCCTCAGACATATGAAATATGTTGTGTACTCAAACATATAGTGCTAGCTTTTACCTACTTCTCAGAAGAAATTTTCAGACAGTAATTTTAAATATTATAAAGTAGAGTGAGCATTATAAGTACAATAAATAATAGCTAATTCAATACCCACAGAGAGGAAGAGATGCAAATATTTGTTCTATTGCCTTTAAAAACTATATATCTACATGGAGGACAAAACTAAGGTTTTAGCAGAAAAGCTGACAGGGAAAAAAAAAGAAATTACTCAAAAGCAAATTGAGGACATAGAACCAAAATTGCTTTATGTAGTCATTAGAGGTTATATATAGAAAAGACTATTTCACAGAGATAAGGAAATGGCATTAGTGTTTTCTGATTTAGAGTAATCAAAATCTATTTAGTTTTTATGTCCAGATAAAGTTTCTGACCTTACGGGAAACTTCAAAGACAGATAAGTGGGTAGATAAAACACCCCAATGAAATTTAATTAAAGCTATAATGAACACTGGTTTTGTGTTCACTAGATGAATTTTCAATCTCTAGCAATACCTGTAATGTTGGTAGATTTCACTATAGTCAACTTCATGGATTTGGCTGTGAGATATTTGCTGATGGTGTGTGTGTTCAAGGAACAAAGAAACATTTGGGACTGTTTAGAAGTGAAGGCCATTACATTCTTTGAGACTGTAACAGTGGACAATATAGATAAGGTTGACGGAGTTATGAAGGCTAAAAAATCATAAAATAGTAGCATTTTCATAATAGCTATAATTTCATATGTGCTTATGGGCCAGGAATATTATATTCATTAACTCAGCCTTTATAATAATCCTATGAGGTAGGTAGATATTTTTATTCACTTCATTTTATAAATAGAGAAACTGAGATCTAGAACTGTAACAAGCTTATCTATCCTCTCTGAACCAGTAACAGATTGTATTGAGCAATTATTGAGGTAAGTGCCAATTCTGAGATTCTAATCTGAGATTGGGTAGCTTGGGTAATATGAGTGCCTCACTCCTCTGCTCTACTGTCTTAACCTCTATGTTTGCATCATCTCGTTCCATCTGGTGGGCAGCAGGGAGACAGAGTGTAGAGCACTGGACATAGAGTCATTAGACCTGTATTTAAGTTGTGGTTTTGCTACTTACCAGTTATATAACCATCAGCTGGACTGGATTGGGTATCCAGGATAGTTCAAACACATTCCTGGTGGTGGATGCTGACTCTTAGCTGGGAGCTCAACTGAGGCTTAGTCATGAACAAATTTCAAAAACTGTAATTTGTTCCTAAATGTCAATTCCCTCTTATCTGCATGTTGAACTTCTATTTATTCCTTAAAACCTCTGTCCTAAGCCTTCATTCTGGAATACTCATATTGACTTGCTTTCACCATCCTTGGGCTCCTGGAATCAGTTGTTCATCTCTCCATCAGAGCTTGCATTCTCTGACATTGTCGGCATTGAATTAGAGGCCAGTCAACTCCAATAAACTGCAATCTCAAGTGTTGCAACCAAAGGTTTTTTGTCCTTAGAGATTAGACATCGTCTCCATAGTAGGCGTCTAATAAATGCTGATGAATGAGTGCTATTCGGCCAGCTTTCCTCTGTAGCATTTTAAAGGGCCCAGAGCTTATTTGTATAGCAGTTACCTTACCTATTCTACTAAAATCAATGACTGACGTCAGAGGGTAAGTCATAACACTATCAAATTGCCTCAATAAAACAGGCTAAAATCTTGTAAGTCTCTGTATTTTGCTCCTCCCGCCCAGTATGTGACATATTGACAATGCCATTTATTTGCTTGCATAAAGCTATGAAGTCTTAAGAATTATTCTGAATGCACATTATTTCCTTTTATCAGAGAGATGCAGCTGTATGAATAAGATATGGCAGTGAGGAATTTTCTATATCTAATATCAAATACAAGTTGTGAGAATTATTATACCCCTTGCTGATGCACTAAATCCTGAGGATAGAGAAAATAAAATAACACCAACTATTTAAAAAACACACACTCTGATAGTGATTAATGACCAAATATGTAAATTCTGTAAAAACAGGAGATAAATGAAATTAATAGAAGTAGCTAATACAAATGGAATTAATGACACAAAGGAGAAAGTGACTCTGTTTGAATGTTTAATACTTCAAAGAGGATTAAATAGTTGAGCTGCGTTTTTAAAAAACAAGGAGCAAAAATACATAGAAAGAATGCAGTTGTAGAGGGAACAGAGCGTTCTAGTAGGGTGGGGCAGCAAGGGGAGACTCAGATTCAGAGGAGCCTGCCCAGGGCACCGCATCCTCCACTCGGGAAGCCATGGGAAGTTTGGGAGAAGGACAGTCCTGATCAGAGGGTGATTTACAAAGGCAAAGGCATACATGTGTAATGGAAAAACGATTACAGGGGGAAAAACACAGAGAAAGAGACACCAATTAGGAGGTTATTGAAATATTTTAGGCTGATAGGAATGGACAAAATAAATTCAAGCAGGGGCTGTGGGAATGGGGAAGTAGGCTTAGGTAACAGAAACATAGCAAAGTGAAATAATCTATGGGATTTGATACCATATTGTACATATTGTAGAGTGTTGTCACCAGAGGCAGTGGTAGAAAAAGCACACTCTGTTCAACTATGAATTTT
Organism: Murina feae; assembly: GCA_004026665.1. Lineage (NCBI taxonomy): Eukaryota > Metazoa > Chordata > Mammalia > Chiroptera > Vespertilionidae > Murina > Murina feae. The sequence goes on along the minus strand of PVJC01045532.1, from coordinate 3,344 downwards.
GGTACCTGGAGACATGGTGATGGTGGTAGCACAGACTCAGTGGGATGAACAGGGAGGACACAAAGATCCCTTTTAGAAATACACCTGGAATACACATTGGTAGGCATGATTCTACTGCTGCCAGGGATGTTCCACAGCTTCCCACCTTTTGCATGTCAGCAGGACCCTTTGGAAAGGGTCCATGGATTTTAGGTAAATCCAGATATTATGCCATTAGAGGCATACTGCAATAGGAATTCTCATTTTATCTTTAATTGGTGCACAATGGCAGCAAACAGCATAATTTGAATTCTGGTAGTGAAGCCAAGTTAGTACTGCTTGAGACGATAGTTTGGGACCTGGACACACAGCCTTTTCCCATACAACTGAGCACAAACATGCAAGAAATCTTTAGTGACTAATAATACCTCCTTTCAGATTTGGAGTAGAGTTTGTTTGCTTGTTCATTGTTTTTTTTCTTTCTTTCTGATTTTGGCACATTATGTAGTATCACAATGCTCATTTCACATGCAGGGGAATCAAAAGCTTAATTAATCATTTAGAAAGTATACATACAGATTTACAAAAGAAATCCAAACAGACAAACAAAACAATGAGATACATATAACTGAAATTTAAAGAAAATGTTTGTGTGTTTTTTCCTAAACTAGAATTAACTTTTATAGTCCTCCCTTATATTAGCTATTGAAAACAAAATAACAAACAAATGTGGATACCCCCGGGAGGTCACTCTCCGCAGAGCTCTGTCCAGGGGGCATAGGGGAGCATAAGGCTCTGTCCCATAATGTACAGTCCCTTTCCACAATGTTGGAGAGAAAGCGGGGCCTTGAGTCTGTGCCTATATATTCCCACAACTTCTCAGAGTCCTATGGACAATGACTGAGGAGATAAACCATGTAGGAAACATCTAGTAAACAAATAAACAAACAAAGAAGTAAAAAAAAAGATAAACCCATAAAAAAAAACACAAAATAACAGCAGCAGCAGACAAAACTAAAACAAAGAAACCAGCCCTATTGTGACATTTCCCAGTATTAAAATAACATAAGGCATATGTATTATTTGTTGAGTCTGATACTAACCATATAATTAAAAATATATAAAACCATCCTCATGTCACATTAGGATCAAGCTGTTTCTTTTCTCTGTGGTTACCATCTGGAGTCATTGGTAACTTTCTCTGCACATCCAGCTTATCTGGTTCTTGAACTGATCCTCATGGGGTAGAAGGTAGCCTTTTATTTGCTCAGCAGCCTCAGGCTCTTCTTATGGTAAATATGCAATTATAATATTGCCCAGATTTTTGATAACATGAGTTCCAAGATATAAGAGCAGAGTGACAAGGAAAGTTGGCTTTCCTAAACTACTGAAAACACTGCCCCCTACCTCCTCATAGGCCCCTCCCCATGCATATTACCTCCTGCCTTAGTTTCTCTGCTAAGCACTCTCCAGGAGTGTCTCCTACCTTCCCTACTCAAGCATGACTATATCTGTGGAAACCAGAGCTGAGTCCCCAAAGCTACCTGTGCTTCACCTTTAGAATAGCTGTGGCTTTCTTCCCACGATCTCCTTTGTGCCTCCTCTCATGTGACTTTGGGTCATTACTGCTATTGTTTGCTGTCCTACTTGGAATGATGATTTCATTGCAGTTACCCTTGGAAGTGATGATTGCCTCCTGACTATATATTGCTTCTGAGGACAGTGCTCTGTCCTAGACAATGATTGTCTAGGAATCAGGGCTGATGAGCCTCTCTGATTCCAAAGGAGGAGAAGCCATACAGAGTCCTTTCCTCTGGCCCCAGAGTCTGATAGGAGGAAGGGCACACAATAAGTATAGGACCACAGTTGTTTAATGATTTACCTTACTTACTGTGGATAGGAGGTTTTCCCACAGAACCTAGGAGATTAGACATGTTGCAAGAAGAAAAAGAGCTGTAAAAAGATAAGGATACATTTGGGCCCCAATGGGTCCGTTGCTCAGAAAAGAAAATACATCTTGAGAACAGATAAAGGACAGGAATTGCTTTGCTTTGATTTGGTTGCTTCTCTGAACCCTGGCCTTCTCTGGGAGTTTGCCACAGGAATGCTGACCATTCTTAGGTCTCAGGAACATCATAGAAAATTAACATCATAGACAATTAACGATCCTGTTATGGACTTCAAGATCCTGGAAGGAGACACACAGACCACGGATCCTGTAGCTGCTTATCCCGTTCCCTGCCCCCCTTGTATGTAGCCTTTCTTCTTATCCACATATAATCAGCAGGCTGGTAGGGAGGTTAGAGAAGAATTTACAGGATGACCTGCTGCCTCTCCATACTGCCAGCGTTATTGGAATAAACATTCATATATGATTCAACATTGTCTCTGCTTAATTTGTCTCAAGTGGTGACAAGCAGCCCAGACACATTTGGTGTCCACTTTCAATTCTATGCTGCCTGCCTTCCTCTGGAGGTCTCCCTCTTCCAAGTTCATGTTACGAATGTCCACTATCTTATAAAGAAGTCAGTGTTCCCCATTTGGCTTTCATTATAAATACTGAAGTATCAGAATCCCAGAACTTCAGAATTACAAAGACCTTTAAACAACACTGCTACTCAACATCAATTCAAAATATGAATCCTAACTGCATCAACTCTACCAGGTGTCCATCACTCACCATGTAAGCACTTCTATTCTTAGGAAACTCATTACTTTCAACTTGGAAAGGTTTTTTGTTGTTGTTGTTGTTATTGTTGTTGTTTTTCATATTGAGTCCAAATCTGCCTCCTTGATAGTAACATTTTCTCTTTTTCTTCTTCTTTTTTTATACTGTTTATTAGTTGATTTAAAACACTTCTTTCTACCTAGCTTCTCATTTCTTTTTCTTTATTATGTTTATAGTATGCAAACCTACATTGGAAATAGAATTTCTTCTAGAAATAACTCATGATTGCCTATTGAATTTCCTATTTTCATGTATCATTTTAATAATTATGTGAGCCATTCTCAGGGGAGTAGAAGAAAATCACCAAAAGCTATGTTTTAAACATTTAATATACAAAGCCATCTGTTATACCCAAAAGAGATAGGATTGATGAATAGGACATGGGGTATTATTGTTTCATAAATGAATCTCAAAAGAATAGACTTCCAATGAGCAAATCACTTTTTCTGCTGGGACCTAGTGAGTTTGTATTGCCATGACTATGCGAACAGAGGGATATGTTAGATAGTCCTTGAACTTGCCAATTAAAATCTAACTCAAATGGTTTACTTTATAGAAAAGCAAAAGGAAGGAGGATAACATTAATAGAATCTTAAAACTCTAGGAGTTATTTGGGTTCAAGTTTAATTAACATATA
>PVJC01045531.1:0-13666 GCA_004026665.1 Murina feae | reverse complement strand
AGCGCAGGACCCAGGACCCGTGATGGGAAACAGGCGGCAGGGTTGGAGGGCACCGGGAAGCGGGTAAGAGGCGGCAGGGGGTGGGTCTCGGCCTGCTTGGTGGCTTCCCACGCCCTTTGTGGGGCACCGGGGAGCGGGAAAGCAAGGCTGCAGGGGCCGGGGTCCTGCTTGGCAGCTCCCCAGACCCCTTGGCGGCACCGGGAAGTGGGAAAGGAAGGCAGCAGGGGACGGGTGAGTGGGAAAGAGTTGGCGGCCTGCTTGGTGGCTTCCCAGGTCCCTTCCGGGGATCAGGGAGCAGTAAAAGGCTGGCCTGACCACAAGGCGGGGTTTTCCCTGCTTTCTGGTGGCTGGAGGAAGATGGGCAGTAGGCAAGCTTGGGAGGCAGGCCGCACCCAGCCCTGGCCACGCTCAAAAAAGAGAACAACATGCTGGGGAGGGCAAGAGTCTGAGAGATCAACACAGAGGGGGTGCCTGCTCCAAGCCTCCACGGTGTGCCTGGGGCAGGCCTCCAGCAGGTATACACACACAGGAGGACTGCTCTGAGCCTCAGATGCGGCTGGGGGCAGGTCCCCAGTGGCAAGACACACACACACACACACACACACACACAAAAGGCGCCTGGCAGACTGGGGCCATCATAGGACATCCACTGAGGGGTCCCAGACTGTCAGAGGACACAGGCTGGGCTGAGGGACTCCCTCCACCCCGAGTGCACAAATTTTTGTGCACCGGGCCCCTAGTGTCTCCATAATAGAGTATTTAACTGGCAAACATGCTTTGAAAAACCTTTGAAAATCTGTTTCTGAGTTCTGGATTTCTCTTCTATTTGATACAAGAAACTTTCATCTGGTGTTAGATTTGCAGCAAACTAAAAGAGCAAAAGCAAACCATAGCTTAGATTTAATTTTGGTAAGAATCTAGGAGATATAATCTACTTGTTTATGTAAGCAAACCTTCCCAAGCAACTACTATACAAAAGGGCTTCAAGTGTAGATTATGCTGCTACGTCATATATAAATTAGCTGAGTAAGCTGAGTTTTAAATAGTTATCCTCTGTCCAAGTCATAGTATACCTCAACCTCCTAGTAGACACACAAGCTTATCTCCAACTGTACTCAGATGCTAAAAAATCACCTGAGTAGACTAGCCTCTATCTCATGAATGAAATACACAGCTTACCCTTCCATTAATACAAATAGGTTGCAGTCCTAACTTTGCCTTAAACCAAGTGGTTGGTAGATTATTTCTTAGGCAAGGTCCTGATTAATTCAAGGACTGGGATAGAACTATACATAACATTCATGAAAAATACAAAACCTGATCCTTTGCCCTTAATGATTTGTATTTCTAGCTAGAAGTTTGAATACTGTCTAGTTAAATTTTATGGCCAAGCAGAGTCAACAGCCACAACATCCATGCTCTGCCTGGTGTCTCAGATGGCTGTCGCTTTGCCCAATGCACTCCTCTTCCAGGCTCACCCGCAGTCGCATTGTTGACAAGCTCCTACTTTACTTTTATTCCCCACACCTCTGACTCTCCTCTGCGTATTCCTTCCTCTTTAATCTGGGGCTTCTCCAGGATCCCATTCCCAGCTCTCTTTACTCCCTCTTTGCTCGGTGCAGCATCTCATCCCCTCCTGTGTGTTTAACTTCCTTCAAAATGCAAATAACTAAAACTGATTCTTGGGTTTCAAACCTATACTTACAAATTCTCCTAAATGCATCCCAAACTTAACATGTTCTGAATGGAGCTCATCTGTCTTCCACCTACTTTTTCTCATCCTCCACCTCAGAAATTAACTTAATCCTCTAATGAAAATTAACAATTTTTCATGCAGAGAACCCATGTTTAAAAACTCAACCTACCTTTCTTATTTACTCTCCTTGTGAAGTCTGTCACCAAATTTTACCTTAAAAGCAGTCTCTTAAATCCCACCCTGTAAGTCTTTTAATCTAACCTTCTTTCTAATTCCTGCTACTACTATCTACCTTCAAATCCTCTTTTTTTTCCTATCTACAGTATTAGCTAAACCCACTATCTGACTGGTTTCTCTAATACTAGTCTTTCCTCTACTTCAATTCATTCCTATACTACTGCCAGAAAAATGCATCTGTCAGTATTCTGCTTAGAAATCCCTGATGCATATATGACATGAATCAGGTTTCTCAATATGATACGTAAGGGCTTTCACAATATAAGACAGCTTCCTCTCCCACCACCACATCCAACACCAGGCACGGCCACTCCAGGGACCGCATGCTCACAACATCCTTCACAACTCCTTCTTGCCACACTTTCACATTTAAAAGTACCTTGCTTGCCCCACAAGCAAAGTCCTCCTACTCTGAGAAGCTTCTGAGATACACCCTTCTCAAACTCAACCCTGTCCTCTATTATCAGGGTTTCAAAACCCAAACTGGCCCAGCCAGTGTGGCTCAAAGGTTGAGCATTGATCCAGGAACCAAGAGGTCACCAGTTCAATTTCCGTTCTATTCCTGGTCAGGGCACATGCCCAGGTTTGGGGCTTGACACCCAGTAGGGGGCATGCAGGAGGCAGCCGATCTATGAAGTTTCTCTTTCATGGATCTTTCTATCCCTCTCCCATCCCCTCTCTAAAAAAGTCAATTAAAAAATATGTTTAAAAAAACAAATAAACTCCAGATTGAACCTACAGACTAGCAAATAATGAATACTCTTTGCAGCAGCCCTCAGCAAAGAAGGAGAAGGGAGAAGGGGAGCTGAATTGCAAACTGTTGTCAAAATGGTATTCTGAACCAAAGCTGGAGTTGCGTTTAATCTGCCATTTGATCCCTAATAAGTTACAATTTCCCTCACCCTCAACTTCTTCATATATAGATTAAGGAGGTGGTATCCACAGATATATCATCTAAGATTTGAATAAGCTTGAAAATGTTAAGAAATCTCTATTGTATTGGGGTCTGAGAAGAGGGAGTGTGGCTCTGTGAATATTCTCAGAATAAGAAAGTAATCTGAATAAGAAAATTTAGTGTTCATGTCAGTTTTATAAATGATTTTTAAATTAAATAATTAAAATAAATGACAGAAAATTTCTACCAACTTTTCTAGATTGATTAATCCAATCAACAAATACGTAATGAGTGTCTACCATGTGCAAGGCTTAATTTTTGAATCAGGGAATATAGTGTCAAATATGATAGACAAAATTCCTACTTTCAGAAAGGTAACATTCTAGTCATGAAAGAGAAAGAGACTATAAAACATGTATGCAATAAATGAGCAAGATCGTTTCAGTGCTTTCCCTCTCGGGAGCATGCCAGCACTTTCCTCGCCCCTCCTTTTCCAAACCCTTCTCTCTTCTGTAATTGTTTCCTGGACCATTTCTTCTACAATTCACTTCTACCTCTGTGACTTTCTAAATAAACTTTCTTTTATAAAAATAAGTTCAGACAGTGACTAAGAAAATGAAGAAGTGGTATGTAAATGGTCCGAATGATTCAGTTCATTTGGGCTGGGGAGTCCTCTCTGAAGGGAGAATACTGCGGTGAGAAGGATCCAGTGGTGAAGGTCATGGAAACAGCTATGTGGAGGCCCTGACAGGAAGAGACTTCAGAGAGAGCTGAGTCAGTGAAAGAAAGAGTGGTGAAAGGTCGACGGGATACCAACAGGTTATAGCAAAGAGCTGATAGGAAGCCATGGGGAAGAGATGGGTGGGTGAGGAAGCAGCAAAACGTGCCAGTTAAGAAAATTCAAAAAGTAAAGGAAAAGGCTATAATGAAAAGTAAAAGGTACCTCCCTTTCCTCAGGCTATTCTTTTGAGTGTATCCTTTTAAAAATACCATACACAATATCACCTAGATGTACTCTAATCAAATCATCAAGATCTTAGGTACAGCTACGAGTTTACAAGAAATACAGGAGAGAAAGGAATAAACTAAATAATACAACCAAAAAAAAAAAAATCCAGAAGGTTAGGCATTTTATAGGAAAATTAGCGTGATAGACTTATCAGTCAAGGTCACACACAAAAAAAATAGGAATAAACTAGATTAAAATAAACTGAGACTACTGGTACATCTTTGGCATCTACAGTGTCTGCATACAGGAATCATTTAAGTGAATTAACTGAATCTGCAGGCTCCTACATTACATCATTTACTTAACAAAAACAACAACAACAACAACAAAGAGATATCTTAAAGAGACATCTGAACAACTAAAGGAAGCACCAGGTATACAGACTTATTTTGTCAACTGCAGACGTGACTATTTATTGCTCTACATAAGCATGTCTCAAATTAATAATGCAAGTAATTCAATGGATGGGCTTGCTGTTGGAGATACAATCCTGTTGCCTCTACCTTCAAATATAATCCAAATCTGGCCATTCTTCCACTACTGAATCCACCACTACCACTACGCCTTACGTAGACCATGGCAAGAATGTTGCTGCCCTCCTTCTCCTTCTAAACTCCTACACTCTTTTTTCAAAACGTCTGTTAGAACCGCCCCTTTAAAACATAAATCACATCATGGTACTGCCCTGCTCCAACTTGCGATGTGTCCCCTGCACTTTAAAGTCCCCACCATGGTTTGTGGTAGCCCCCAACCTCATTTGCCTTCTGTCGCCTATCCTTTTCCTCGCTCCTCTTCAGAACATGGGACTCGCTCTTCCCTGAGCTCTTAAACTTCAGGGTCTCTAATTCTTGTTCCTTCTCACAAGAACACCCTTCCTTCCAGAAAGTGCCAAGGCTTACTGCCCCATTTTACTTGGGTCTCTACTCAAAACACTGCCTCCTCAGTGAGACCTCTCCTGACAACCACTGCTAAAATAGCACTCCCGCCACTCGTCCAGTCGCTTGCTCTCCTTGCATGTGCTTATGTATAAGTATATAAACACGTGCACATGCCCTGTATTTATCTATTTACTGTCTCCTCCACTGTAATATAAGCTCCTAAGGACAAGAATTTTATTTTCTCCCCAATACCTAGAATGGTAGATGCATACAGCAAACATTCATATTTTAGAATGAATGAATAAATCAAATGAAGAGACTAAGGGAACAGAATGAGCAGAGATATTAGTTTGGGGAAAGTTTTCTTATATATCTTTAACTACTTACAACATACTTTAATTCACATAAAACAAACAGCAAACACCTAACATGATACTCTAAAGCAGTAATACTTCTTCATGAACTGTCAGAGGAATAAGACTAGCTTAAAAAGCCCAAAACAGCTCAGAGAGTCTATTAATATTAGAGACTCTATTATCCCCGCTGACAAAAGCTACTCTACAATGAAGAGTGCTTCCTGGCCAGTATCCCCCCCACCCCCCACCTCCCCGAGATTCTCTAGCACTTTCTCTGCTCCAAGGTCACCAGTACCTCGTCCTAGTATTCATCTTTTACCCAATTAGAGACACTACAAGACTGTTTCTTAATGGCAAGATCTGTATCTCCTAACCTGCCCTGAGCATATGACTACACAGCGGCCCTAAAAATTACTTTATGAATTAACTTCTGTATAATTCCTTCAGTCTTTACATTTTTCCCAATTGTGTAGCTCAAACTTCTCTGGCAAAATAGAAAATAAAAATCAATTATTTGGATAAACTAATAAGGTGAAAGAGGTAACAGGCCCTTTTTTGATATATATTATTTGTATATATATTAATTGTATTTTTTGCATACTCTATCGATGTATATCTAATCCAAAAGGAGATTGTTCATCAACATAAATGGCATAATTCATTAGTCAAACAACGGTTGCATTAAAAAATAAAATGAACAAAATAGGGATGCAGCCCTACTAAATTCAATAGGAAAATTAGTAATAGCTCTTAATTTTAAACACACATCAAAATGGAGCATTTTCTTCTTGTATAAGTCAGTATCTTTTACTCAGGACAATCTGCTCAGTCTAATTACACTGAAAAATTTGTCCAAAAGGATTTGTGTTGCCCTATCTGCTTTGGCTCATGGACAGAGCATCAGCCCACAGGCTGAGGGGTCTCAGTTTTGACTCTAATCAAGGGCACGCATGTCCCTCGGTTGCACTCAAGATTCCCAGCCCTGGTTGTGGGTGCGTGCAGGAAGCAACCAACCAATATGTCTCTCTCACACAGTGTTTCTCTCTGTCTCTCCCTCTCCCTTCCATTCTCTAAAAATCAATGGAAAAGTATCCTTGGGCGAAGATTAACAACAACAACAACAAAGGATTTGTGTTTAACTCTTGGAATTGATCAAACACGCTTCTTCGGATTAAACTAAGGATTTGAATTTCAACTATTAATATTTTTCACATATATTTCATAATAACTTTCAGCAATTTGGAGAAAATTTAACAAGATAAAGGATCTCAAGATAAACCTCAAGTCCAATCTGGATTGGGTATTTCATCATTAAATTAAAAAGTGCTAAATATTTTTTCATATAGATGTCTTCTGAATGGTAAAACAAGTTCAATAACTGATTCAGAGAGAGAGAGAGACTATATAAGAACTGTGATTACATGAAATCCTGTATTCATTTATGACTATAAATAGCAAGGTGAAATATATGGAAATTATTTCATAAAATAAACAGTCTAAATCCTAAAGGACCCTTCACTTACAGTCAATGACTAATGTGAGTGAAGGTTTAATATTCGTATAAAAACAGCACAAACCTTTTGATTTCTTTACATCAGGTTCAGGTTCAGATTCTCGGATGAACTGCCCCACATCACTGACTCTTCCGAATGTCATTTTCCTATGTAAGTATGAGAAGAATATAATTTCTAACAATTAACTTTTAATTAAAAAGAAAGAGGTCAATTTTAAGTATCTCATGTTATTCAAAGTGAGGCTTATTTTAAATAGAAAGCAAAATAATCTTTTATTCAATGCCATTCTATTCAAAATCCTAAAAAGGTTTATGAAACATGCCGAGTTAACAGGTAATTCACATTTCTAAAGTTCAAAGAGAAGAGAAAAGGCACAAGAATAGCCAAGGTAACTTTGTAAAAAAAGAGATAAAAAGGTAGGACAAAATGTCTTATAAAACTAGAGTAACATATAATTACTAGTATATTAGTATGCTATAAAGCTGTAGTAAAAAAGCAAAGTTAAAAGGCAAAGAACACAGTAAGAGGTCTTATTTTTAAGAGATTTTTACTAACCAATAATTAATATTCATAAACATATGGAATCCCAACAAGTCATTATGAAATCATCAAAGAGCCCAGCTGGTGTGGCTCAATGGTTGAGCATCGACCATGGTTTGATTATCGATTGGGGCAGGTTGTGGGCTAGATCCCCAGTAGGGGATGTGCAGAAGGCAGCCGATCAATGTCATTGATGTTTCTATCTTTCTCTCCCTCTCCCATCCTTTCTGAAATCAATAAAAATATATTTCAAAAAAGAAAATCACCCAACAGAAAAATGAGAAAACAAGATAAGGAGTCAATGCACAGAAGAAACACCTCAACAACCAACAAACATACCAAGAGAAGCTCCATCTCATGATCAATAATACAAGATTGGTAAAAAATGTAAAGTTTGATATTATTTAGCATTGACAAAGATGTGGGGAAAATTAGTACCTTTATTAATGACTGATAAGAATATAAAATGTATAGGTACTTTTAATGATAAATTAGTAAGATCTATTAAAATTTCAAATCTGCTTTTTGGTACAAGGAAATATATAAAAGGAAGTGCTTTGCTACACTGGGTATAAACATGAAAAATAAAAACAACCGAAACAATATCAAAATGACCAAATGGTGGCACAACACATTATGTGGAATATTTTGTCACAGGTATAAGCTGTAATTAAAATTACATATAGAAACTATGACACAGTTAAAATGAGGTCAATCTATATAGACTAACAAAAATCTACAAAATTCACTATGAAAGATACATACAGTGTAATATCTACTATATGCAAACAAAAAAATACACTATAATATAACAATGAGTAGGAAGAAGAAAAAATAAGGGTAGCTGTGTGATCAAAGAACATTAGCCTTATCTACAAATTAATTTTTATAAGACACTAGAGGCCTGATGCATGAAATTCATGCAAGTCCTAACCAGTTTGGCTCAGTGGATAGAGTGTCGGCCTGCGGACTGAAGGGTCCCAGGTTTGATTCCGGTCAAGGGCATGCACCTTGGTTGCGGGCACATCCCCAGTGGGTGTGCAGGAGGCAGCTGATCGATGTTTCTCTCTCATCGATGCTTCTAACTCTCTATCTCTCTCCCTTCCTCTCTGTAAAAAGAAAAAAAATCAATAAAATATATTTTTTAAAAAAAGAAGAAAAAAAAAGAAATTCATGCAAGAATAGGCCTTCATAGCTATGGCGGACAGCTGCAGCTCCAGCTTCGTCTGGAAGGTGGTCCAGTCTAATTAGCATATTACACTTTTATTATTACAGATTAATATATTTGTACTTAAAATTTAATTAAAAAAAGAACAACAGATTTTATTATGTCTCTATATTATCTCCTTTTAGGCAAAGTGAATCTTACTTTAGAGACAGCCTTCCCAATTAAGTCATCACTTCATATATAAGCTTCACTATGCTAACTGCTACAATTTGTTTGCCTTGACAGAAATTTCAGGAAGATGCTGAAATCATAAAATTAAAACAAACACTGGAGAAAAATTATCTCTACTTATGACCCATTTTATAAATTAGAAAAAAAAGAGAACTCATGGGCCTGGACAACAGTGAACAGTGTGGTGATTGCAGGGGTGGGAGGTGAAGGTGGGAGAGGGCATAGAGGGGATACATGGTGATGGAAAAGAATGAAAATTAAAAATAAAACAAAATTCACAAAAAACTGTATTTTACACACAAAAACACCTATGAAAGTAAAACATCTTGCAATTGATACTTTCTTAAGCAAGGTTTTAAACATGTGAGCCAACCATTCCTTAAGAATAAATATCTTTGGAAATTAACTCATCTAGGCTTACTGTCCACCATTTCCTAAAAGAAGAAATAAAGGTTACTACAATGCCAACACAGCTGAGGTGTGCTTTCCAAAAACAATGTGAGCCAAGGACCTTTCATTCACCTCAAGTATCTTTCAGACTCCTTCGTCTCCCAACTGTCATTGTTACTTTCAGATAAAAACAAACATGTTGAAATCTCTTTTTTTATGGCACTGTTAGGCCTGGGATTGGGGTGGAGTAATTAAGCCTTTACACAGGCTTATGTGTTAATCAAGCCATCTTTAGGGAAGAGAAATGATTTTATGATTTGACCTGTGGTAAAGTTTAATAAGTGGCATATCCTATGAATCACTATCTTTCGGTTGTAGAATGAAATAAACAACCAAGTTAATTTTAAAATACAAAGGAAAAATTTTATTCCATTTTCCAAGTATTAGTTATACAGTCCCTATAAATGATATTGGCACCTTTGTACTGTATTTTTCTTTTTGCTTTTAAGACAGGAACTTTGAAATCGCTGACATAGGAATCAAATGAAATATGGACGAGACAGCCCAAAACATACCACACAAACATGACACCGCATCAATATCGCCTATGGTGATGGAATAATGATGTGATTATTGGTGGAGTGCTCACTGATATCAGGCCATATGCTAAATTCTTTTATGTGAATCTCATTTAATATCCTTAATAACTCAATTAAGTAGTAAATTATCCTCACTTTATAGATGAAAATCTAAGACACAAACAGATGAAGTAGTTTGCCAATAAGTGGCTGAGACAAGACTTATACTCAGGAAGTCATTCCTAAGCCTTCACTCTTATCATGTTCTACTGCATAATATGTATATAAACGTTCTGGGTGCATAATAATAGATTAAAATAGTTTAGATTAAAATTAAAAACGCAAAATTTAATATACTTGATAAAATTCTAGACATGTGCCAAGCTTACCCTGCATATGTCCGTTGATATAAAGATTCTGGATCCAGACTTGCGGCGTCCACAATTATTGCTTCATCAAAATTTTTCAGAATTTTAACACTAGCTTTTTTCATACTGGACTACAACAGAAATTATAAAATTAGTGGTATATTATTTAGGAATCAAATCACTCCTGGGTTTGGAATATAACAGACTGGTACAAATCTTCAGTGTTTGAAATACATGTAATTTTCACTCAACCCATCATTATTGTGATGAAACAGCAATGATTCTGAAATGTGACATCAATATATAACTAAAGGGGGAAAGCGCAATATTAAAATGCACACCATATGCGTTCACACGCCAGATGTTTTCCTCAAGTTCCCACAAATGTGCTGCCTTACAGCACTGCGTTCCCATTTGTGCAAACTCGCATCCGCCCATGCACATGCACTGTGACTAATACATGCGAAGCTCAGCTTTCACAAGACAAGTCTGAATGCTCTTGATTCTCAGTGATGCCACGTGACAAGAGAGAAGCTGAAGTTATCTTCCTAAATTAACCAGTTAAATAAGTGTGATAAGTTCTCCACCACTCTATGTCCCTACTTTTCACTCCCACATAAAAAGCAAGTCAAAATAGATAGATTTAGGAAATACGGAGCCATGGTTTGACCCAGAAATTCCACTTCTAAAAATTCAATTACAGATGCACATGCAAAATGACATATACAAGATTATTCACTGCAGCAGTGTTTAAAATAACAAAAGATAGAAAGACGCCTAATATCCACAACTAAGGTATAGGTTAAATTAATAAAATAAGTAATTGAACAGATACTTATAAACATTCTTAGGGGGTGAAGGTGAGGAAAGAGCTCTCTTTTTGTAGCCAAAAGGGCACAGAATTAAAAAGGAAAAAGCCCTAGCCGGTTTGGCTCAGAGGCTAAAGCGTCGTCCCTCGGACTGAAAGGATTCTAAGTTCAATTCTAGTCAAGGGCACGTACTTTAGTTGCAGGTTCCCTCGCCCTGGTTGGGGTACGTGTAGGAGGCAACCAATCGATGTGTCTTTCTCACATCGATGTTTCTCTTTGTCTCCCCTCTCCCTAAAAATCAATGAAAAAATATCCTGGGATGAGGATTAACAGCAACAATAAAAAAATAAGATAAGGAAAGAATAAAGGAGAGGGCAACAGAATAAAGGAGAGGGAATACTTCCATGAGGCCATTGTTACTCAGATTCCCAAACCAAACCAATCTCTGGAGTGTAGACCCAAAATCCTCAATAAAATACTAGCAAACCAAATCCAGAAACATACGGAAATAATTACACACCACAACCGAGTGGGATTTATCCCAGGAATGCAAGCTTGGTTTAACAACTGGTAATCAATTAACGTTTCAAGAGTAAAAACCAAAAGCCTGCATATCATATCAGTTAGTACAGAAATAGCATTTGACAAAACCCAACATACTTTCCTTTTTTTTTCCTTTTTAATCTTTACCTGAGGCCTTAGCTGTGTTTGCTCAGTGGATAGAGCATCAGTCTGCAGACTGAAGGGTCCGGGGTTCGATTCCGGTCAAGGGCACATGCCCAGGTTGTGGGCTCAATCCCGAGTAGGGGGCATTCAGGAGGCAGCCGATCAATGATTCTCTCTCATCATTGATGTTTTTATCTCTTTCCCTCTCCCTTCCTCCCTGAAATCAATAAAAAAAAAATTTTTTTAAATCTTCACCTGAGGATATTTTCCCATTGATTTTTAGAGAGAGTGGAAGGGAGAGGGCAAGACACACAGAGAGAAACATCAATGTGAGAGAGAAACATAGATTGGTTGCCTCCTGCACACACACCAAACAGGGCCGGGGATCAAACCTGCAACCAAGGTATGAGTCTTTGACCGGAATTAAGCCAGTCTGTGGGCCAATGCTCTACCACTGAGTCAAACTGTCTAGGGTTCAACATACTTTCTTGATAAAAGAACATTCAACAAATTAGGAATAGTAGAGAACTTCCTCAACTTCATAAAGAGCATTTATTTATGAAAAACCCACTCTGAACATCTTACTAAATGATAAAAAACTGAAAGCTTTCTCCCTAGAAGTTCTAGAGCAATTAGGCAAGAAAAGGAAATAATAGGCACCCAAAGTGGATAAAAAGAAAATTTTCTATTCATAAATGACATGATCTTATATACAGAAAATCCTAAATAATCCACAAGAAAACTCTTAGAACATAAATTTAGTAAAGTTGAAGGTCGATGACACACAAAAAGCAGTTATAATGCAATGTATTATCGATGATGAATCAAAAAATGAGATTAGCCTGGCTGGTGTGGCTCAATCCATAAACCAAAAGGTCACCAGTTCAATTCCCTGTTAGGGCATATGCCTGGGTTGTGGGTTTGATCCCCAATAGGAGGCATGTAGGAGTTAGCCAATCAATGACGTTTCTCTCTCAATGATGTTTCTTTTTTCTTTTTTAAAAACATTTTTAAAAATTGATTTCAGAGAAAAGGAGAGGGAGAGAGAGAGAGAGAGAGAGAGAGAAACATCAATGATGAGAGAATCATTGATCAGCTGCCTCCTGCATGCCCCATACTGGGGATGGAGCCTGCAGTGTGGGCAATTGCCCTTGAACAGAATCAAACCTGGGACCCTCCAGTCCGAAGGCTGGCGCTCTATCCACTGAGCCAAACTGACTAGGGTTCTCTCACTGATGTTTCTATTTCTCTATCCCTCTCCCTTTGCCTCTAAAGGTCAATAAAAATATTTTTTAAAAGAGATTAATTTTATGTAATCAATGTTCCACAATGTTTTTAGGATAGGAGGATATGGAAGCTTTGCTCTCCCATGACTGGGCCCTGAGTTCCAGAAACTCATCTTTTCTCTTCTCTTCTTTTCTAAACAGAACTGGGTTTTGTATCACAGAACTAATGAGCTGTGCCTCACCCAGCTAACACAGCTTAGTAGGAGTTGCCACAGGGGATTTTCATCTTCCACCTTACACATTTTTATTCCATATTTGCCCCAAATGCCCTTTGGGTTTATGCTTTGATTCCCTGAGGATAGGCTACTAGCTGAAAGAGGGCAAAAGCTCAAAGGCCTTTCCTCCCTCATTGTGTATTTTATGGAATCTGGTCAAGTTGTCTCGGAAGTTTTTCTCTTTAATTTTTGCTACCTTTTCCTAAGATCCATGTTCCATAGGAGGACTTTAAAGTGAGCAACCTTACTTCTTTATCAAAGCCCTTAATCATTTTCAGTTTCATAGTCTTAAATTTTATAAAGATGTTTTATCTGGGCAAATAAAGATACTAATTTTAATAATAAAAGATAAATACTCCTAAAATTAAAAAAAAAAAAAAGAAGTACTAACTGCCCTGGCTGGTGGACTCTGGTTAGAGCACTGGCCTGAACACTGAAGGGTTAAGGGTTTGATTCCCAGTCGAAGGCATGTACATGGGCTGTAGGTTTGATCCCAGGCCCCAGAGTCAGGGCACATGCAGGAGACAATCAACCTATGTGTCTCTCTGACATTAAATGTCTCTCTCTCTCTCTCTCCCTCCCTCCCTTTCACTCTCTTTATGAATCAAAAATAATAATAATAATAATAATAATCTAAACTAATAAAAGCGAAATAGTAAAATTAACCGTTTCTCCGAGACAGGGTAAGCCACGCCCACCAGCCAATCAGAGCGGCTGTATGCAAATTAGCCCAGCCAACATGGCGGCCGCCACTCACGGACCTGAGTAAACGTTTAGGCAGCGTCCATTGCAGCAGGAGCGAAAGCGATACTGTTTTCGGCCCTTGGCGG
>PVJC01045530.1:0-13656 GCA_004026665.1 Murina feae | reverse complement strand
CTGGGGCTGGCCAGGCTTCAGGCGTTTTAAAGGGGGGGGGGGGGGGCGGAGGTTTTGATTCTGAACCCGAGCGCCACCGGGTCCCCAGCTCACACATGCGCGCAGACACAGGCGCACCCCGGGTTATGCAATGGGGCCCACGGACAGGGAGGCGACCAGGGGAGGAGGCGGCGGGATTAGAACCCGCGGGCGCCGGCACAGACAGCCCTTCCTCCAGCGCTGGCTCTGGGGACCCGATCGCTAATCCCCGCGGCGCTGGGCACGGCCGGGGGGCGGGCCAGTGGGTGGCCAGGCTGGAAACCGAGCCCAGGCGTCCCCGCCGGGGGTGTGACGGCCCCGCCCAGCGCCCGGGCAGGTGGAGGGCGGCCCACGGGCGGCTGTGTGAGCGCAGCGGTGCCCGGGTTCCGGCGTCTCCGCTGGAGACGGCCGTGCGCACACGCAGGGCGCCCGCTGCACCCCGAGGTCGCCGCGCCCCGGCCCCGCCCCGCCTCTGGGACACTTAGCGACAAGCACCAGGCCCAGCGGCCAGCGAGTGGGGACCCAGCCGCGCGGGCTGTTGTCGTCGTCGTCGTAGTCTTCTTCATCATCATCATCATCATCACTATTATTGTGTATCTCAAATGCCTCTGGCACACTCCCCTTAAAAAGGGAAAGAAAAGGGGAAGGGAAGGGTCCTGCACTGCAGGCGGGAGGCCGACATGTGGTCCTTAACCGGGTCCTGGGGGCTGAGCGGAGTGTCTGCTCAGCTGCTGCTGGTTGCGCAGGAGCCGGCGCCCCGCACCTCCCTGGCTGGGCACCTCCTCGCCGTCCTCCCCGCCTGGCGCCCCACTCCATGGCCACCGCGGCCAGCACCGGCTTCTCAGGGCCGGACAGTCGGCAAACGGATCCCCGTGGGGGCGCGGGTGGGCAGGGCGCCTGGTGCCTCTATTTCCCCGCCCCCAACCCCCGCCGTGTGCCCAGGGTGCGAGGGGGCGCCCCATTTCCTAGCGTTACATTCCCTCCTCCTCTGGCCTCGCGTTGCATTCCTGAGGCCTCATCCCCTCCGCCGCCCACACCAGAGGCCCTTGCAGCCCTCCTGCCCTGGTGCAACTTGTCTGAAACCCAGAGGCCAAGGTGGGACCCTGGAGAGAGAACTTGGAGGAAAACCCAGCCTAGTGGAGCCACCCAGGCCAGACCTGGAGAGGTAACTACATTCGTCCTGGCTCCACACTCGTCTCCCTTTAATGTAAGGGGTCGCAAAGGGGCACTTCACCCAATTCAGTTAGACACAGACCCCTTCGTCTGAAGTGATTTCATCTGAAACTTGACAGCAGCAGGCTGGTCGGCCCCGGCCAGGCCTGGGCTAGACTGCTCTGCTCCTAGGTCAGGATTCCCAGTTCCCAAACCCTTCAGCGCATCCCCTCCACATCAGCCTTATTCTGCTTCTGGGTGAGGGAGCTTGAGCTCTTGGCATACCCAGGAGGCTGTGGCCCTCTCAGCATCACATGCTCTGCAGCTCAGGGGTTACCACTGATGGCCGTGTGACATCTGGACTCCCCAACTTGTGTGAGCGCAGGGACAGGTGTAACTGGGGACCAAGTGAGGCCCCTGCTCTGTGCCAGGTAACAGGCCCGAGGCAACACCACCTACTTGGCACCTACTGCGTGCATTTACTGTTATTTTATTTACCCTCAGAGCAATCGGTTACGGTGGTAGAACCAGCTTCTGGAAGTTCAGAAGTGGCCCGCGCTGCCCATTTGGGAGGTGTGCGGTCTGTGTGACTCCATGCTCAGAGCACATGTTCCACTGTCTCAGAGGAGAAAGAGGAGGCTCGATCGTGTGCGGCGAAGCTGCAGAAAGGACAGGGGCGAGCGCTGTGGTACCTTCGACAGCAGCAAACAGTGAGCTATCAGTTAATGCACTGACGTGAATGGCAGCAGGGTAGGAGGAAAAGGAAAGAACTTGGGTGATGCCTGTTGCTGCCATGGAAGGGTTTAAATCTCAGCATCCCTGACGTGGTAGCCATTGTTTTCCAAATACCATAAAGTAACGCTGACTGCTGTGCTCAGGCTCTGATGCCCTGAGACCATCTTAGGATGGAGTCATGTCTCAATGCTTCCTGACACTTCAGAAATCAGACTTCTTTCAGGAGAGTCAAGTGGAGTCCACTGTATAGAGAACTGTATTTAAGGAAGATTCTCTCATGTAAACTGGTACAGCCTCTATGGAAAACGGTATGGAGGCTTCTCAAAAATTTAAGAATGGAACTATCACTTGACTCAGCAATCCGTCTTCTGGGTATCTACCTGAAAACACCCCTATGTTCATTGCAGCATTATTTACAACAGCCAAGAGTGGAAACTACCCAAGTGTCCGACCAATGATTGGATAAAGATATGGTACATATATTCAGTGGAATACTATGAAACCATTAAAAAAGATGAAATATTGCATTTGTGACAACATGGATGGATTTGGAGAATATCATGCTAAGTGAAAGAAGTGAGACAAAAAGGACCAGAACTATATGATTTCACTCATATGTAGGATATAAAACAAATAGCAGCAAACAAACTCAGATACACACAACAGTATGATCGTTACCTGAGGGAAAGGGGTGGGGGGAGGATTAAAAGGACAAAGGGGGTCAAGTATGTGGTGACAGAAGGAGACTAGACTTTGGGGAGTGGCCACACAACGCAATATATAGATGATATAGAATTGAACGCTTGGAATATAATATTACTAACCAATATCACACTAATAAGTTTAATTTAAAAAGATTTCTCATAACTAAAAACAGCTTATACAAATATTTTTATAAAGCTAGAATAATTTCTTTAATAGAGCAATTTTTGTTCAAGCCAATGAGCCTGTGGAATGCCAAGTTGGTATAACTTTCATTTATCTGAACAGCAAGTCCAGGAAAGCTAGAGTGATCCCAAACCTGGTTACGTCTGGCCACAGGTGAACAAAGAATAATCCTCCTGAGAAGGCTCCTCTTGGTCAAGCATATGGACAGCAGAAGCAGTGGGTTCCTGTTCGCTTTCTCATGGCATTTCTGTAGGTTTGGTTGATTGTGGCCAAGAGCTCAGAACTGCGGACTGCCAAGTTCTAATAAAATTCCTCTGGGGCCTCAATGCCTAGGAAAGAAAAATGGTGCACTGGCCCTGAGTGGCAAAGCACAGCAAGAAATGGCACCTATAGTAGTGGCCGCAAGAACTGCCTTCTTCTGCCAGGACTTGTTCAGTCATTTACATCTTAGTATGAATTTGTTTTCCTTATAGGTGATGGATAGAATCAAGACACTTTCCCCACAGTGTAATCTTACGCACCACTGCATGGATGTTTTATGCTAGACAATGTTTCTTTCCATGAGCAAAGCCCCTCCAGTATGGGATCACTGGAAGGCTTGATGGCTTAGAGCAGGAGGTGAAAGCAGGCATAATTCTGATTGATGATGCATGGATGGCAAACCTGGGGCTGCGGTGGGTAATGGAAGGCAGGAGGTTTAGGGCTTCCATACTGAAGGCACTCACTAGCCAGTGAGAGGGGACGTAAGTTTTCGGCAGTTGGCTAAGGAGCAGAGAGAGGGAACTGGGAACCAGACTGAATTTGCTTGACGGTTTAACTAGAGTAGGTCCTGCGCATGGGCGGCAAGGTGAGCACAGCCCTGGGCCATGGCCCACTCTTCGCGGACAGCCCAGGCGGGCATCGCAGCACAGTAGCATCAGAGACAGAGGTTACTAACCCGCTCTTACTGTTTCTGGCTGAGACAACCACAGCTCAGGAACCATGAGGACAGCTCAGCTTCCATGGCTCCTGGCTCTCTGTACCCTCGGTTTATACATTATCTTTTCCTCAATAGATTCTGTGTCTGACTGACCAGCACAGCCAAGGGTTCTGTGAGCCTGAGGAAGGGGCGGCAACGGATGTTGAAAAGACAGACAGAGAGAATAAGCTGGGTCTGGGTGGATCTCCTGTGCCTGGCTGAGGCCTCAGAAAGAGACCCAGAGGCAAGCTGGGCCTTTATTCTATAGCCAGAGGTAAACAAGGTGGTGGTCACCATAGTTACAATGTCTTGTGAGTGTCACTTGTTTTGGCAGCACTTGCTGCACCTCCCTCAGCCCATTAGCTTCCCAGGAAGGATCTAGGGCGGTCATAAGGTCAAGCCTAATTATGCTAAGAGGACTGTGCCCTCTCAGCTGGGACTTGTTTGTGACTTTGCCAACAGGTCAGTTCCAGGCTTAACCCTATCGCCGCGCCCTATAAGATTTACTGGAAAACTTAGGCTATATTTCTCGACCAAGAGCTAGGGAGTAATTACTTACATGTTTTTATTGTGGTGAAATATCCGTAGCATCACCCTATTTGGCGGTTTAACCATTTGTTGGTGTAAGCTCCGTGTAGGCCTGCGCACGTGCAGCCATCACCACCATCCACCGCTGCAGCTCCTGGTGGACCCTGCGCAGCAGCCAGCGCACCGCACCTCGCGCCTCCTCCTCTGGCGCTGCGGCCTGACTCGCTGCCTCACTCTCTGCCTCTGTGTTTGACTCTTCTCTCACCTCCTGTAAGTGGGAGCGTCAGCATCTGTCCTTTGCACTCAGCTGATTCCACGGAGCACCAAGGCCTCGAGGCTCACGCACCCTGCAGTGCGTGCCCGATTCCATTCCTCGCGAAGGCTGACTACATTCCCCGCAGGAACACACCCGCCTCCTCTACCCACTCATCCAGGTGGAAGGCATCGCCCTGGAGCATCACACCAGCACTGCCCTGTGCAAAGGATGTGGTCTCTCTGATCGAAGCACCGGAGACTCACACACCTACTTGGCCATGACACACTGTGGGCTCCAGGGTGGGGCCCCAGGACGTCGGCATGTGACTGCATGTGAGGACAGGGGGGCTTTAGTTAAATGGAGGCGTCCCTACCCCAATATGACCAGTGTCCTCATAAAAACAAGAAACGTGGACACACAACGAGGGGGCATGTGCACAGACAAGATCATGTGACACAGCGAGAAGACAGGGGACCCATCCTGCCAGTGCCTCCAGCTCAGCTTCCAGCCTCCAGAACCGTGAGAAGATACCTGCCTGTCGTGTTTGTTACAAAAAAACGGAGAAGAACCAAGCAACGCTTAGAGAGATGGAGTTACATTTATTACGTCTGGGCCCAGAGGAAAATGTTTCTCAAATTCTGGGTGAAATCACACAGGAAGTTTCCTGTATTTATATGATTTTATCTTCTTTGTCTCCCAAATATGGTTTTTTTCCAGTTCCCTTTGCAAGTTCTTAAAGGGCCCTATGTGCTGGGGCTTTGAGATCTCAACCAAAGGCTTGGCCTGATGCCAGCACTGATAACTTCATCTGGAGAAGGTTGAATGGCCTCTCTGAAATGGGAGTAGTCTTATTTTCCTTATTATTTAAGCCAGCAAGCATTTACAGAAGCCAGAAATAGCAGGGTTAAAATTTCAAAGTTTTTATATAAGATGGATGCATCAGTGTGAGCCCCCAGTCTGACAACTTGTTACAAAAAAACATTAGGGGTGCTTTTGTGGCTTCACCTCAGGATCAGCGTAAGCTCAGCTTTAATCCTCATATTTAAACCCCAAACCAGCCCCTGTACTTTCTAGTCACAAACAATATTACTCAGCTTGATCACTATATTTTTTTTCATCCTCCTTGGCTTTAAATGGCTTTTGACTTAAACGTGTGTGTTTTTTTAAAGTACAATCAGTTTACATCTGATACGAGTTTGTATTAGTCTCAGGTTTGCAGCATAGAGGTTAGACAACATCACACTTTACTGAGTGACTGTTATAGTAATTGTTAAGTTAGCATAAGCAAAACTCCATTTTAAATTGTGTGTAACTCTTAGACTCCATGTTAGAATCTATGTGTACCTGATAAGATCCTTACCTAAAGATGTAACTTGCTTACCTAGTGGAGAACTATCCTAATCTTATCTGTAAGAACCAGACCCCGTGCCTGAGAGCCGCTGATAGACCATGCACACACCCATCTTTGAGTATAAAAGGAGAGAGTTTAAGTGCCTGTCTGCCCTCCACAGACTCGTCTCCAACTGCCAACCTGCTCTGCTCTGCCTCTGTATCTCCAGGAGCTCCACGAAGCCAGCCTCCACGGCCACTTACTCTCTGAACATCTTGTGTGGGGTGTGTGTGTCTCAGCGAGCACCTCCGGGTGGACTTCCCAGGGACTGAAAGCCATCAGGACTTGGTAAATAAACGTGTGTGATTTGCTTGCAACTGTTTGTCTGTCTGTGTTATTTACTTTGAGGCTCCGCTAAGAATAGTAATGACCTGTGCTCAGTAAGAACTGTTATAAGCACTGTCACTCGTTCAGAACTGGTAATGTACCTTCAGTGACAGAGTGCAGTCCCCCGCGATATGTCCCTAGACAATTGGGACAGTGATCCTCCTGAAATTTCCAGTCCCCACCGGGCACCTTACATAACTACCACAATATTGCTGACTGTAGGCTTTTGACTCCTTAACGAAAAACTAAATTCTCTCTTGAAGGATAAGACACCATCCACTGAGGCTGTTCAAGAGAATACTGTGCCGTGTTGAAGGCAACTCTGAACGGAAACTGCTTTGAGCAAGAGCGATGCGCTGGAAACGAGGACTTTGTCTGCCACGGCAACTTGCCCCGGAGGCTGGAACTCCCTCTACGGTCTGTGCTGCGATGTTGCTGAAGGACCCGCGGCTTTTCCTCGCACCCCTGCCTCTGCTCTCCAAGTACTAGCATGACGCCAGCGCATGCGGGACTTGCCTCACCTTCTTCCTCCCAAAGCCCCAGCTCTCCAAAGGGCTCCACGGCCCGACTCTTAAGGCCCGGTCCGCAGTGGGGCGGCTTCGACACTTTGGTCCGAGGCTCAGCTCCCCTGGGGCTCAGCTGAGGGGCCACCCCAGGCAGCCTTCTGTCCCTGCCCTCGGGAGGAACAGTCACCGTGGGGTCACGATGGGCACACCGAGTGAGATGGAGGCGGGAACCAGACCTAGGAAACTAGGCTGTCGTGTCTCGAGGGAGAAGAACTAGTTACATGTGCTTGGCTTGGTGGAGGTGACATTTATTGGAAACTTTCCAAAAGCGTCCAGTTGTCTTGCAAAGTTATATATTTTGTTGTTGTTGACACTGTGTGTTACAGATGTGTCCTACTTTCTCCCTTTTTTCCTTCCTCCACCCAGCCCCTCCCACCCCAAGCCCTCCCCTCACTATTGTCTGTGTCCGTGGGTTTTACACACTAGTATAGGCATATATGTCCTTTGGTTAATCTCCCCCCGCCCCCCAGCCCTCTGCTGAGGTCTGTCATTCTGTTCCATGGATCCATGTCTCTGGCCCTATTTCGTTCATCGGTTTATTTTGTTCATTAGATGCCACATATGAGTGAGATCATGTGCTACTTGTCTTTCTCTGACAAAAGTTCCTTAGCATGATGCTCTCCAGGTCCCTCCATGCCATCTCAAAGGGCAAGAGTTCCTTCTTTTTCACTGCTGCATAGTATTCCATGGAGAATGTACCACAGCTTTTTTATCCACTCATCTCCTGATGGGCACTTGGGCTGTTTCCAGATCTTCGCTATTGTAAATTGTGCTGCTATGAACAAAGGGGTGCATGTATTTTTTTCTGATTGGTGCTTTGGGTTTCTTATGGTATATTCCCAGAAGTGGGGTCACTGGGTGAAATGGCAGTTCCATTTTTTATTTTTTGAGGAAACGCCACACTTTTTTGCATAGTGGCTGCGCCAGTCGGCATTCCCACCAGCAGCGAACTAAGGCTCCTTTTCTCTATGTGCTCACCAGCACTGCTGTTTGTTGATTTGTTGATGGCAGCCATTGGTCGTTATTTTACCAGGAAAGGGGACTTTGGAATAGGAATCGCATCCATTGTCATCATCGCGCAATGTCTGGCTTTACTGAGCATCCTTGTCTGTAAATATCCCGTTGGAAAGTTTCAAAATGACACCAACTAAAAATCTCATTATTTTTCTGAAAAATAAAGTCTATTTCTCACGGGCTGGGCTCCCTGAGGATGGGTTGGTGCCTTCATCACTTCCCATCTGCAGCCGTGCCGGCACCTGGGCACCCTCTACATGTTGAGCGAATGACCTTGGGATCCTCATGTTTAAATCTAAATTTACAGACAAGTTTTGCCCGTGGACAGAAGAGCTTGGAGCTCATCACAGCCCTGAGTTTGCACCTGAGAGGCCCGTGGGGCTACGAAAAGTAAGTGGCTCTGAAGAAGCCTGGGTCTGAGGCAGTGGCACTTGGGCCTGGACGGACACTTGCCGACCGTCTCTCAGGCCCGTAATGATGGCGGCAGAGTCAAAGGAACGCAGCCTCGGTTTTTGAAGGCAAATGGCTTTAAGGTGCCAGACTTCCGAGGGTGAGTACAATGAGGTGAACTCAAGAGAGCTGCCAGGGCAGAGAAAGAAATCCAAGTGCACGAGGGCCATTCTTTTCATCAGAGAGAGAGAGAGAGAGAGAGAGAGAGAGAGAGAGAGAGAGAGAGAGAGAGAGACCAAAGGACTAAACGTGTTGAAAGACCAACCTTCGCCCCCCACTAGCTTGGGGCTCCTGTCTGGTGTGGAACTGAAAGAACTCACCCTCGGTTACCCTAAACCGGCCATACCCAAACTGTATGCGAACAGAAACCAAGAAACGATACCCCACACAGTGAAAGACGCTTGAACTCATCCTTAGAAAACCACGTTTGCAACGCTTATCATGTGTGCACTATGGACACCGTGCGGACACCGTGCGGGCTGCGGGGCGGAGGGCTGCGCAGAGGGCGCCCGTGCCCAGGAGCTTCTTCGCAGGCACTGAACGGGGCAATCGTGCCTATTGAGAAGGAGCTCGCTTTTCTGAGGACCAAGGAATGCAATACGTACACTTACCTTTTTCCTCGGGAGCGATTTTATCCCTCATTAATGCCGAGAGGAAGTGTTTATAAAGGCCCTTGATGTGTACACGTCTAATTAGGAGACTTTCCAAGCTGACACCTAAAAAATGCTCACATGTCTTTTTAAACAGGAGGAGGAGAAAACAGAAAGCACCACACTGCTCAAGAAGCCCCGCGATAAAAGGAGCAGATTGGCGCGTTCCATCCAAGCCGGCGGAGCGGCCGCTCTCACCCGTGAAGTCATTCCGGACAGGCCTGGGGCATTGTCTTCGCTCGGGACTCCCCGGGGGAGGAGTCTGACGTCAGCTTGTGTGGAGACAGGTCCTCTGGGGGTGATCCGAGGGCGGAGGAGTGAGGGAGGAGGCAAACACTACTTTGGGAGACAAGGCTTGATTCTTCTCAGGGACCACCTGGGAAGGCCACTTTCAGCCTGTCCTCGTAGAAGGCAGGAAGCAGGTCCCTCCATCCAGCAGGTCCCATCCCACGAGTCAAAGGTCATTCTCAGGGTGTTAACTTCCTGATCTGGGCATGTGCTTGGGCCAAGCCAACGCTCATCAGTATCATGGTGCCCCCTAGTAGAAAGCAAACATATGTGCTATATTATCTGTTGCTGCATTCTAGTGGCTTAAAGTCACAAATAATGATGACCTCCGTTTCTGTGTCAGGAATACAGAGGCAGCTGGATAATTCTAGCTCACGGTCACTCATGGGGTTGCAGTCAAGATGCTGACCGGGCTTCTGTCATCTGAAGGCTTAACCGAGGCTGGTGAGTCTGTGTCCAGGACAGCTTACTCCCGTGGCTGACGACAGATCTCAGCTGCTCGCTGGCTACAGGCTTTATCTCCTTGTCACAGGGCCTCTCCAGAGGGCTGCTTGAGAGTCCTGATAGCACGGCAGCCAGCTTCTCCCAGAACAAGTGATCCGAGAGAGGGCAAGGCAGAAGCCACGACATCTCTTAGGACTGCTGTGGGTCACACAGGCCAACCCTGACACCGTGTGGGAAGGGACTCTATGAGAATGGGAACACCAGAAGGGAGAGATGTTGGAGCCACCATATGGACTGGCAACCACATGTAGGCATGTGCCTCAGGGGCACTGTCTGCACAAAATGTGCCCAAATCCACACAGATCTGTCTACCATGTCTGAAAAAGCTCCTGAGGCCATGGGCATGCAGGTTGTGGTTGTCCACGTGGCTTCTCAAGCTGTGCCTTCCACCACGCAGACACATCGTCTCCTTCGCTCCTCAAGGAGAATCTTCAATTAAACAAAGGTCTTGGACAAAGCTGATCTCCAGTTCTGAAATGCAACAGATGATCTGAGAGGGCATACATCTTGGATTGATTAAATCATTTAGAAAGCCCATTTGTTGGTTTTCTTTCACCTCCAAACTGCAGCAGACAAGCTACAGAAGCCACAGGGGAGCAGGAGACCAGAGGCCCTGGTTTTACCGAGCAGGACAAGACGCGCCTTCAAAGTAAACAAACCTCATCAAACACTGTGGTCACTCAGTGACTCATCACAAGGAGATTCCTTTGGTTTCGTGCTGTTCACATTACAAGAGACTCCTCCAGACTCTCAGGGTCATAGAGGATGACGAACAAAGTCAGGGGTTATTGAAAACATGTAACAATAGTCACTTGCACAGGTGTAGGAAAAAGCATTTCCACCTATAGAATAGGCTGGAAAACCCCAGGTTGCCCATTCAACAACCATCCTTCCCTTTTTCCTTGGTAACAGAACCCATTCTCATGCGCAGTTTAAAAATGCTTCCTATCTTGTCTGGCAACTTGGAATGAGCACAGGACACTGTTCTGACCAATAAAATGTACGTGAAATCCGCTGAGGAGTCCCAAGTTGTGCTTTCCTGGTGCACGCATCACTCTTGTCTAAGGTGACCAGATTTAAAGCGGTACACCATTGACCAGGGTGGTTCTTTCTTTTTCTTTTTTTCTTTTATTATTACTTAAAATATTACAAAGAGTAATCGGGACTTTTTTAAAACACCGCGGGACGTGGGACAAACTGTTAAAAATCGGGGCTGTCCTGCCAAAAGCGGGCTGTCTGGTCCCCTGACTCTTGTCCCAACCTGGAAATTAAGATAGTGACTGAGCTGGAGCCCAGGCAGCCACCTTGTAGTCGTGAGGGAGAGGCCAAGAGGCCTAGAAGCCACCGGCCAGCCAGCCGCTGGTGAGCTCCGTACTTGTGTGAGAGTAAGAAACCTCTGCAGGCTTTAGCCACTGTTGTCTATTTCTCTCTCACACACAGTTGAACTCAATCGCTAATGGATATAGTTTATGTGAACATTTTTAGATCACCCCTAACTGGCCATTTGAGACCATCGATTGTTCAGTTTTTAAACTCTTCATTTTCTTCAACAAAGCAGTTTCAGAGTTTGTCATGTTTGTGAAACTGTTGTCGACCTTGAGAAAGAAGACATCGACCAATAAGGTTTTGTGTGCACTGGCCTCAAATTGAAAAGCAGAGCCTGGCAGCCATCTCTAAACAGCAGACTCCCATGCAAGCTGCACCTGGGGCAGCCGGCACTGAACTGTGCTGTGTCCCGACAGCTGAGCCAGCCCTGACGTAGGAGTCCCTGGAATCCTGTGTCAGCTACAGGACTGAGACTTTTCCTGTCCAACTGGAGACGCACAGCTATATCCCCATTTAGCATCTTCACTGACCAATCAGAATGGCTCCGTCATGACCAGTCTGGACAACGCTTTATGGACCAATCGAACTGCAGAGATTTAGATTTATTTGCATGAGGACAGACCAATCAGGAACCAGCGGCGGGGACTTCTCTCTCTATCAGTCAGCTTCCCTCTGGCTCAGGGAGGGTCAATCCCTTGCCATCTGTGACAGGGATGTGTCTCCTCGGCTGGAGCTGAGACCCTGAAAACATCCACCCCACTGGACCAGCACAGAAGGGAACAGCGGGGGCAGGCAGAGCAGACCGGAGTGGAGCAGACTACCCTCCCAGGGCCCTACCTTCCCGGGGATCTACCCTCCCAGGGCCCTACCTTCCCGGGGATCTACCCTCCCAGGGCCCTACCTTCCCGGGGATCTACCCTCCCAGGGCCACCTCACAGCTGCCGAACAATTGCTGCTGCTTCATAATTGAGCTGTAACACGACTGAGTTGTTGGCACCGATTAAAGAAGTTTCCTTCTTCATCGCACCTTAAATTGGGGGTTCCTATTAGTGTTGAATGAGTTCCAGCGACCATCAGGTGACACCATCATCCGTTTTCTTCTGAAACAGTATTTGTCCTGTGGTGATCCTGGCACTTCTGCGTGTTGGTCTTTTTTTTTTTCTTCTCAGTTTGAGCAGCTAAGCTCTCACCTACCTTTGGGTCTTCATATCTGCCAGTCATTCTATGTAGATGCCTGCCTCTCTTCCTGCCCCACTCCCAATTCCCCCCCTCCATTTCTTTACAGAGGCATTCCCCTGCAAACTGACCTTTTTCACTCTGGAACCTACCAAATTTACATCTTTATGTATTTGTTCTTGAGAGTATGTGTGTAGTAGCATTTCCACACTGCTGTGCAAGCTCGGGAGGCCAAGGCTACAGCGGCTGTGCTCACACCCGTACCCCTGGGCCCAGGGCTGCAGAGGCTGTGCTCCCACCTGTACCCCTGGTCCCAGGGCTGCAGAGGCTGTGCTCCCACCTGTACCCCTGGTCCCAGGGCTGCAGAGGCTGTGCTCACACTCATCCTTCTGGTCCCAGGGCTGCAGAGGCTGTGCTCCCACCTGTACCCCTGGGCCCAGGGCTGCAGAGGCTGTGCTCACACTCATCCTTCTGGTCCCCAGAAGGAAGATGTCATGTCCACGCTGCCTTTTAAGGAGCTGCTGGGAAGCCCAGGTGGAGGGCCCTGCTCCAAGGACTCACAGAATTCAAATACCAGACAGGATCCTCAGACTGCATCCTGCTCATCCAGGCGCTTATACTTTTCTGTCTCCCTCTCATTTTTTATTGTTCCTCACTGAAAACCTCCAGGGAGCAGGAAGGTGCCCAGGGGCTGGAGACTGCTTCCTCCAGGCAGTCCCCGGAGCTTTCCTCTGGTCAAGCCTCAGATAGTTTCCACGTGACAGGCAGGTGCCAGTCCCTAAAGAGGGAAAGAGGAATTGTCCACGGTCAGAGGTGAGAGCCTCCGTGCTTTCCTGGCCTGCCTTTCCTTTAAGGCTGATTCCAAGAGGCAAGTGCAGACGGTGAGGCTGTTTCCCTCTGGCAGAGCGGGCACCTGGCAGCCGGGGCTGTGCCTGTGCTGTGCTCCTGAGGAAAGGAATGCTCGTTACAATACCACACAAAGGTATGTGGCGTTTCACAAGCCGCCATTCTCCAGGGTTCTGTACAGAACCAAAGGCGAGGTTGCAAGATAAGCTATTTTGAGAATATTAAGACATGTACAACCCAATGAAAAGACCAGGAAAAACTGGAAAGAAATCGAAATCCTGAGAAAACGTGGAAATATAATACCTGCTGAACACATATTACTGTTGGCTGCTTATTCCGTTTCCTTAAGCCCCTACTTCCATGGAAATGCCCATGTGAGCCCTGCCTACGCTGGAGGGTGAGCTGAGCCACGCTGTCTGTGGCCTGAGGTGGGGAACTGCACACGTGTGTGCTATGGAGTCAGGGGGCCTGAGGGGGAGGACTGCACACGTGTGTGCTATGGAGTCAGGGGGCCTGAGGGGGAGGACTGCACACGTGTGTGCTATGGAGTCAGGGGGCCTGAGGGGGAGGACTGCACACGTGTG
>PVJC01045529.1:0-13653 GCA_004026665.1 Murina feae | reverse complement strand
ACCCACATGCACAGTGACCTGGGGCTGAAACGCCGTCCAGCACTGGCCCTGGCCCTCGGGGACCTTGGCAGCCAAGCCTGTCTGAGCCTCTCGCCTCCCAGACCCCAGGTCCTGCGGCCTACCACCAGATCGACGTGCAGGTGACCAAGTTCAAGGCTCCGCAGTACACCATTGCAGCCCGAGTGGAGCTCCCGGGGGACAAGACCCTCAAGCCAGGACCAGGAGCCCACAGCCCCGAGAAGGTCTGGGAGGCTGAGGGGTGCAGGGAAGAGGGTGGGGCCAGGGGGACCTGGCTGGAATGGGAGATGGGTCTGCAGGGTGGGGGCAGGTGTGCCGGCCCCTCATAGCTTCTCCTCCACCAGGTGACAGTGACCAAGCCCTGCGCCCCCATCGTCACCTTCGGCATCAAACATTCCGACTACATGACCCCCCTGATCCTGCAGGTGGACTAGCCCTGGGCAGGGCAGGGACCTGGGAGAGCCCACCCACCACTCGCCTGGCCCGCAGGCCAAAGCACGCTTCTTTGGACAATTATGACATTTTTCTATGCATCCCCATTTGCTAATTGTGTGACCACATATATAATAAATCATGATTCCATTTGTCATGGACTTGTCTTGGGGTAGTGGCAGGCATTGCCAGCCCAGGGTCTGGGCAGACAGGAGGGCTGGGGGCGAGGCTGCCCTGGCTCCATGGGCACCCCTGCGCCTCCCACTTGCTCTCCCTTCCCGATGGGCTCTCCCCATCCCAGAGAAGGGGCCTGTTCTGCCCCTCAGATCTGCAGTGACTGCCCCAAACTGCTGGGAGGTGACTTCTGGGCTGGGCAACACAGCAGAGGACACGCTCCTGCCTGGGCACCCCCCCTGCCTGGACACCCCCTCTGCCTGGGCACCCCTCCTGCCTGGGCACCCCCCCCCCATCTTGCTCCCCTTTGGCAACAGCGCCTTGTCGGGGCACAGCCCCTGCAGCACCCGGGCAGCTGGCCCGTCCGACCCTCCACTCCCCCAGCACTGCCCGGTGCGCAGCCAGCCTGTGTGCGGGGAGGCCTGGCATCCCATCCTGTCCCAGCCGCTAACTGTGGGGCATCGGCCACTTGTTTTCACTTTTGCAAAATACATTCTTAGCAACTTCAGAGAGGAAGGGAGAGGGAGACACATCAATGAGAATCACTGACCGGCTGCCTCTTGCACCACCCTCCTCCACCCCGGAATCAAGCCCACAACCTGGGCCTGTGCGGACCAGGAATCCAATCTCAACCTCCTGGCTCACAGGCTGCCGCTGACAGAGCTACCCGCCGGGCTCGCTGCGATTTGACTACATTTTGGGGGTTTTCAGTCCTCACAGGAGGATGTTGTTAATTTCCAAGAAGGAGAGGGAGAAACACACTGCGAGAAACATCAGCCAGCTGCCTTCCGCACGCACTGACTGGGAGCGACCCCGTGACCTCTTTGTGCACAGGCCACGGCTGAGCGGTTTGCTAGGGTGTCCGGATACATCCCGGCCAGGCAGGCAGCACAGGACAGGGCAGGTGTCAGCTGTCGTGCGGTCACTCACTGGCCCCCTAGAGGCGATGCAGCCTCGTCCCCGGCTGAGTTACAGATCCCTGGGCAAAGCACGGTCTGAAGGAACGAGTGAGGAGGCGCGGGGACCTGGGAGAACCCCAAGAGGGGAAGCAGGCGGGTCCAGCCCCTCGGTGCCCACAGCATCCAGGGACCAGGGTCAGTTCCACAGAGCCCTCTCGAGCCCCAGAAAATGAGGCTGTTTATTCCAAATTTTTGTCTCATCCTTGAGTTGTCGGGGAGCCTGGCAGGTCGTCCTCACGTTGACATGGGCTGCTCTCAGGGCTCAGTGTCGGCAACCCCCCAGCAGAGTTAGGTGCTGTGCACCCAGCACACCCGCACTGAGTGGGCTGAGGAGGGTGATGAACCGCACTGCCCCTCATGGAATCCACCCTCACACAGGAACGAGAAGCAAGAAGTCCAGGCCCCCAAATGCCTGAGGCTGCGCAGAGCCTGCATCCCTCACCCGCACGGCGGGAGGCACAGCCCCGGGGCGTGGTAACCTGGTGCTGACAACATGCTCAGGGCACGAGGCCAGCACCGCAGGCCCAGGGAGGCGTGGGGGCCGGGGAGCGTGGGCTCAGCTGTCTGCAGGGCCAGGAGGCATGGGAGGCAGCGGCAGCAGCGCGGGGCCGTGCACAAGCCCCCACGACCGGCTTCACTGGAGAGGAGCAGAGGCTGAGCCAGAGCTCAGGCACCCGGGTCGGAGACAGGACCACAGAACTGGATCGTCACGGAGGGAAGCAGCCCCAGGTGGGTTCGAGGGCGGCTCGGTGACATGATCTTGCGCTGGAGGACGGGGCAGACAGAGCAGAGCCCTCGGACTCTCCCGGAGGCTGAGGGCCCAGCAGGTGTGCTGGAGGAGAGGACACCACGGTGACCGCGAGGACAGGCTCGGCCTGCTGGGAGGAGCAGTGGACGGCAGGCATAGAGGGCTGAAGACCAGAGCAAGGCAGGCCCGTGGGGTGACCGTGCAGGCAGGTGGACATTGGGCCAACACCTACAGGCAGTAATGGGAGTGACCGGAAGGCACAGGATGGGAATGCAGGCGGGAAGGACAGAGCCACGTGAAGACAAGGGCTCTGCGATTTCCCTGGGGTGAAAAGCCGCTGGCCCGGCCGGGCTGGGGTTTGGTTTGTGTGGGCACAGGGCCAGCCAAGTGGGACAGGCCATCGGGAGGACAGGCTGCAGAAGCCGGGGAGGAGGGCTGGCTCAGAGCTCCCTCAGTACGGAGGACTCCCTGTAGGAGGAAGGGCTAGCTTGGTGGAGAGGAAATCGACCTGAGGACCCTCAGGAAGTGACCACGGGTCCTGCAAACAAGGTCCTTGCGCGGAAGCCCACTATCAAGGCCCATAGAAGCCCTCGCGCACGTGCATGCACACGTGTACACACATGCACACGATGCCCGACTCTAAATTGCCAAAGGGACCTGCTTCTAGAGGCTTGGTCCCAGAAAATGCATCTTTGGGTGGGTCCTCAATCCTGAGAAAATGTGGATTTCTGCTCTCGGATACACGGCTGCAAGATCCAGAAGACCGGGGCCTGGGGCCCCAACCAAGACTGCATTCCACTCCTTCATCCGCACCACCTGCTCTTCCCAGGAGGCTGGGCTTCAGCCATGGGACTGGAGGGCAGGCTGAGGCCGAGCGGAGGCCCTCGGCACTGCGCCCTCCCCACTGTGCTCGGCAGCCCTGGGCAGGAGAAACTGCCACCCCAGGCTGGGACCCATGTGGGGAAGATGGCACTGATCTGAGGTTTGCAGCCTCACCTGCTTCTCGTGTCAGATCCAGGCACCTGAGAGCAGATGTGGCCTTTCCCAGACAAGGACGGGGTAGAGGAGCCTTGAGATGTCAGAGCCGAGGGCTGGGGAAGGGCTGCGGGACATGGGCGGCCATGTCAGGGTTCCCGGCTGCTCTGCTCCTATGAGGCTGCCGGTGCGGCAAGCACCTGGGGCCCCTGCATCAGCCACACAGCTCAGGTCGGAGGCAGCTGGTCTCCCAGCCACACGGGAGGAAATGACCATTTCAAAGCAGTATTTGGTAGCTGTTCCTCTGCAGCTAGGTACCAGGCAGGAGACCCTGGTTGCCTGGGCACCCACGGAGCCAGCTCCCCTGGCTCATGTCCTTGCTCTCGACAGGAGGTAGGAGAGGATGAAGAAGACCACGATGAGGCCCCCGGCCACGCCGCACAGCAGCTTCCTGTTGTCTCGCCCAGACCGAGCCATCGTGGAAAAGCGCTTCACGCTCCCCGTGAGCAGGCCCGTCATGCTCATGAAATCCGAGCCCTGGGGGAGGAACACAGCGCGGTCACACGGGCAGAGCCCCCCAGCCCCCCAGGGCTGACCGAGACACGCATGCACGTCGCAGACCTTACCATGCCGTCCAGGTACCGGTTCTGGTCCTCCGTATCCCTGTCGATGTCCAGGGCCAGCTGGTCAGGACACAGAGGGAGCGGGGTCAGGCCAGGGCACACCCACTGCACAGGACCTGACCCCCCATGAGACCAAGAGACCCTGCCAACGATTCTGACAAACACTGCCACCCCCAGGGGTCAGATCCAGGTGTCACGTGGGCCTCACACAGACCGGAAGCCCATGAAACCCTTCCAGACCTCTAACCCCCTCTGGCCCCCGCTCCAGGGTGCCAGCTGGAGCGAAAGTGGACCACTACTGACCGACTTGAGCCTGGTGACCTTGGAGGCCAGGCTGTCAGCCATCCGCCTGTTCTCCTGGTCTAGCATCTCCTCCACCGCACCGGAGCTCTGAGCTGCAAGGAAGAGAGAGGCTGAGGGGCACACCCACCACGGGCCCTGGACCCTTGCCCTGCGGCCCTGGGGCTCCAGTACGAACCCATCTGGCCAGGTCTGACGTCCGGGGGCCTGTATGGGTTGAGCAAGTCCCAGGGTCTGGCACCCGGACTTCGCACCCAGGGAAAGGCTGCATGAGCACCAGCCACGTGAGCACATGTCCCGCTGACACGTCCAGGCCGGGTGGGCAGGCACCCCCCCCCACCCCCCACACGGCTCGGTCACACGGGCACTGCCGGCCGCTGTCCGTGACAGATCTGAGCCCCCTCCGCGGGCGTCACCCTCCGTGTGCTTGGGACCTGTTCTGAGCCGCGCAGTCACCACTGAGGCGGGCGTCCGAAAGGCAGGAGGAGCCAGGGCCAGCGGAGGGCCCTGCGGGGACCACCCGTAAACTGGGCCCTTAAGTGACAAGTGACCAGGGAGGAGACCGCTCAGCAACGCGCCCCAACAGCACAAGGGGGGCTGACGTCCACCCCGAGGGCAGGCTTCGGTGCTCCCCTGGATGAGCTCAGTGCCTGCCGAGACCCAGACGCCTCCACGTGACCCAGCTGCGGAGCGCGGCTCAGCGTCGCCCGAGTGTCCACACCACGGTCACGAACCCCTCCCGGCCAAGGCAGTTCGGCGACACCCCACCGTGCAGGTGCGAACCGGGCTCCCGGAGGAAACGCGGTGCCGGGACCCCATTCGCTACGAGGCCGGCTGCGGCCCTCCCAGCACTCCGCCTCCGCGGCCCCGAGCAGACGGCCCCGCCCCGCCCGCCCCCCAGGTCTCCCAGGGCGGCTCCGGGCGGTCTGGCCGGCCCGCGCCACCGGCCCCGCTCCCCGCGCTCACCGCGCTCACCGCGAGCCCAGTCCGCCATCACGCCGCCCGGCCCGACCCGGACCCGGA
Source organism: Murina feae (assembly GCA_004026665.1). Taxonomy (NCBI): domain Eukaryota; kingdom Metazoa; phylum Chordata; class Mammalia; order Chiroptera; family Vespertilionidae; genus Murina; species Murina feae. Next base: position 8,401 of record PVJC01045529.1, on the reverse strand, counting down.
CCCCGACCCGCCGCTGCCTCCCGGGACGTGGCACAGTCACGCGAGGGCGCTTCCGGCACGCCCCTTCCGTCCTCTGCCGTCAACTTCCGGCCGAGGGTCTGGGGCCGTTCGGGGAAAGGAAGTGACCGCATGGAGGGGCGGTGCGCGCCTGCGCGGGCGGTGCGCGCCTGCGCTCTGCGGTAGGTGTGCTCGGGGCGGGGCTCGGGGCGGGGCTGGCGCGACAACAGAGGCGCGGACACTGCGTGTGCGCGTCCCCCACACGCCGCGGTGGAGCACCGTCTGTGTCGCGACCCCTCGGCCCCCGTGGGAACGGGACGTTTTGTCGTCTGCCCTGCGCACGGGCCCTGCGGCTGTCCCGCGCGGGCTCCTGCGTCCGCGCTCACCCCGCCTCGTCAGGCCGACCACAACCCCTGCCGCACGCCCCGCCCCGAGGAGCGGAGGCGGTCACACTGGCCAGCCCAGGGCGACTCCGGCCCCGAGGCCACGGTCACCAAGTCTGGTCTGGAGGCCCCGGGCTGTCCCCGCGGCAGAGCTTTCGGGTCCCGCGTCTCGCCGCCTTAGGGTGCGCGCAGCCCGGCCCCGCCCCCCGCGCGTAGTCCCGCCCCCCGCGGCGCCGCGCACGCCGCGAGCCTGGGCGGGGCGGGCGGACTGGGGCCCGGAACCGCGCAGCCAGCCCCTCCCTCCTTCGCGGCGCCCGGCGCCCGGGTCGTCATGGAGCCCCGAACGGTTGCGGATGCGGTGGAGACGGGGGAGGAGGACGCGGTCATGGAGGCTCTGCGCGCGTACAACCGCGAGGTGAGCGGGACCGTGGACGTGGGACGTGCGAGGCGGAGAGGGCAGGGTGGGGCTCGCGCGTGGTCGGCGGAGGCGCGGGAGTGGGACTGGGAGCGAGCGCGGCGGGCGGGGCGCCGAGGCTGCGCACCTGGGGCAGGTGTGTGCGGTGGGCGCCGCGCTCCCGACGGGCCTGCGCCCTGCGTCCTGCGTCCTGAGCCTCCCGTCTCCGCAGAACTCGCAGAGCTTCACGTTCGAGGCTGCCCAGCAGGGGGACAGGCAGGTGCGTGCGGGCCGCGGGGCGGGGCGGGCCGGGCCGGGCCGGTGGCCCTGGTGGAGGGCGTGGTGGAGCCGCTCTCCTCTCCCCGCAGAGACTGGCGGAGCTGCTGGTGTCGGCTCTGGAGCAGGGCTTGCCCCCCTCCCGCCGGGTCACCTGGCTGCAGAGCATCCGTATCCTGTCCAGGGACCGCAGCTGCCTGGCCGCCTTCACCCGCCGCCAGAGCCTGCAGGCCCTTGCGCGCTCCGCCGGCGTCGCCGAGGGGGCGGCCCCTGGGCCCCTGGACATGGACGCGGTGCTCGAGTCCCTCAAGTGCCTGTGCAACCTGGTGCTCAGCAGCCCCCAGGCTCAGGCGCTGGCGGCGGAGGCCCGCCTGGTGGTGAGGCTCGCCCAGCGCGTGGGGCTGCACGGGGAGAGCAGCTTCCCCCACGAGGTCCAGCTCTTTGACCTGCGCCTCCTGTTCCTGCTCACGGCCCTGCGCCCCGAGGTGCGCCAGCAGCTGTTCCAGGAGCTGCAGGGCGTGCCCCTGCTCGCCGAGGCCCTGCAGCTGACGCTGGGAGCGGGCCCGGGACAGAGCCCCCCAGAGCGCCTTCCCCCGCAGCAGACCGAGCGGGCCATGGAGGTGCTCAAGGTGCTCTTCAACATCACCTTCGACTCCGTCCGGAGGGAAGTGGACGAGGTGAGGGCTGCCCTGCGCCCGCGGCTGCTGCCTCCCGGACCTGCCTCGCTGAGGGGCGCCCCTCCCGTGTGGGGTGTCAGCCTGGGGCAGGACGCTCAGCCCGCAGCAAGGGGCTGTCCGCTCTGGGCAGCTGCGTCAGGGAGGCTCTGAGGGCGGGGGAGGCTGTGTGGCGAGAGGCCGAGAGGCCGTTCTCGATGGGGGAGGTGCGTGAGAGGAGACGGTCAGCCCTCGCGGCCCAGGCAGCAGGCCCTTGCTGGCAGCAGGGGCCCGGGCGTGGCTCTCTGCCACGGAGCCCCCTTCTCTCTGCCAGGACGACGCTGCCCTTTACCGGCGCCTGGGGACTCTGCTGCGGCACTGTGTGATGGTGGCAGCTGCTGGGGACCGCACGGAGGAGTTCCATGGGTGAGCGGGCCCGTCGCGCTGGAGGGAGGTGCGCTCGCCTGTCAGGACGGTGGCCCCGGCTCCACCTAGAGCGCCACGTCCATCTGGGTGGGACCAGCATCGGGTGTTTGCAGAAATGCTGGGACAGGAGCCCCGGGGAGGGGCAGGGCAGGGCAGCGGCAGCGGCAGGCCTGGTCTCCCCACGTCCCGATGACCAGAGCTCGGGCAGGTGTCGGCTTCCGGAGATCGCCTGGGATGCTGCAGCCCAAACGGGGGCAGGCGGGGTGCCCTCCTCAGGGACCCACCCCGAGTGCGCCCCTGAGACCAGTCCCCCCTTCAGCTCCGGGCCGTGTCGCTCCTTAGGGCCCTGGTTGCTGGCTCGTGTCACGTGTAGTCCCAGCAAGTGCACCGAGAGCCGTGCTGCTCGGGCCCGGGCTCACCCAGTCCCTCCCTCTGCCCCCAGCCACGCCGTGAACCTCCTGGGGAACCTGCCCGTCAAGTGTCTGGACGTCCTGTTGGCCCTGGAGCCGCGCAAAGGCTCCTTGGAGTTCCTGGGCGTCAACATGGACGTGATGGGCGCCCTCCTCAGCTTCCTGGAGAAGCGCCTGCACCAGGTGGGCAGGGGCCTGCAGGGCTGCCCAGTGGCCCTGCTTCCCACTGGCTGGGGGGTCAGCTCAGTAGCACTTGTGTTTTAGATGTTTGAGGGGTCCTGACCCTGGACTCAGTGTCTGTGCACAGGCACCCCTTGGGGACCAGCACCCGCTGTCCCGTGACCCACAGGAACCCCGAGCCAGAGGCTCCTGACGCCTGCAGCTGCCGGACACTGACCGGCCCTCTGCGAGCTCCAGGCGCTGTGAGGCCACCGGGCCAGACGGAGGGTCCGTGGTTCCCTCGGATCCACGTCTCCCATGCGCACGGAGAGCTGGGTCACACCCCTGGCGTTGGACGTGGCTGTGACCACCTGTCCCTGCCACTGTCGCTGCCGCTGCTGGTGGTGGGTGCAGGGAGGTGCCCAGGCAGCGGTGCAGGGGCTCCCTACGGAGTGGGGGGTTTCTTCTTGCTACTCGGCCACCATGGCCACCACCTTCTGGGGGCGACTTGGTGCCAGTGACGTCCTAACACTGTGAAACGCTGTTTCCCCGCAACCCTGGCGACGGGGTGAGGGAGTTGGACTCGGAGCCGTTGAGCCACAGAGCACACGGGAGGCCTGGGAGTCCCACCCGTGCGTGTGGTCGGCCTCGAGTGGGCACCGCCTCACCGCCGCTCCTCCGCAGACGCAGCGGCTGAAGGAGGGCGTGGCCCCGGTGCTGAGCGTGCTGACCGAGTGTGCCCGCCTGCACCGCCCCGCCCGCAAGTTCCTGAAGGCCCAGGTATGGCAGGCGCTGGGCGGCCCCGGTCACCCCGCCCTGCGGGCCAGGCTCACGGGTGCTCCCGCAGGTGCTGCCCCCGCTGAGGGACGTGAAGACCCGGCCGGAGGTGGGGGAGCTGCTGCGGAACAAGCTTGTGCGCCTCATGACGCACCTGGACACGGACGTGAAGCGGGTGGCCGCCGAGTTCCTGTTCGTCCTGTGCTCGGAGAGCGGTGAGTGGCCCCGGCCCGGCCCGGCCTGCCCTGCCCCCGGCCACGTGCGCACGCTGAGCCCGCCCTGCCCCTGCCCCTGCCCCTGCACCCGCAGTGCCCCGCTTCATCAAGTACACGGGCTACGGCAACGCCGCCGGCCTCCTGGCTGCCCGGGGCCTCATGGCAGGGGGCCGGCCTGAGGGCCAGTACTCGGAGGACGAGGACACGGACACGGAGGAGTACAAGGAGGCCAAGGCCAGGTGTGTCTGCGCTCCCTCGGGCTCCCCACCCGCCGGGCCCTGGGCTGGGGGTGGACTCTGAGCCCGGCCCTGTCCCCGGGTGACACGGGTCCTGACGTCTGTAGTTTCGCTGAGAACAGGAAAGGGGCCAGCCCGGGGGACCAGCCCGAGGGAGGAGGGCTCCCCGCCCACAGCCCTCCTGGCCTGGGACTCAGGGCATCCCCCTCGCCCCTTCCCTGGGAAGCAGCATCAACCCGGTGACCGGGAGGGTGGAGGAGAAGCCGCCCAACCCCATGGAGGGCATGACGGAGGAGCAGAAGGAGCACGAGGCCATGAAGCTAGTGAGCATGTTCGACAGGCTCTCCAGGTACGCAGCTGCCCACGGCCGTCCCCAGGGGCCTGGCGGGTCGGCTACTCGTGTTCGGAATCCCTTGTTCTGGGTCAGCGATTAGAGTGAGGTCAGCGTTGTGTGTGTTTTTTGTTTTGTTTTGTAATATGTTTATTGACTTTAGCGACAAAGGGAGGGGGAGAGAGAGAAACATCAATGATGAGGGAGAATCGTTGACCGGCTGCCTCCTGCACACCCCTTCCTGGGGTTGGAGCCTGCAACCTGGGCACGTTCCCTTGACCAGAATCGAACCCGGGACCCTTCAGTCCAAAAGCCAGTGCTCTATCCACTGAGCAAACTGGCCTTTTTACAGTTGACGGGAACTGAGGCCCAGAAAAACGAACAGCTTGCCTCAGGCGTCAAGGCCATTGGGCAGCAGTTCGGGTTCGGGCCTGGCTGACAACGTGAGCGGAGCAGCCCGGGGGGCAAAGGCAGCCACCAGAGCGGGACGCCGCCCACCACCCCTCTCCCTGCAGGCACCGCGTCATCCAGCCCATGGGGGTGAGTCCCCGGGGCCAGCTCACCTCCCTGCAGGACGCCGTGTGCGAGAGCATGGAGGGCCAGCTCTCCGACGCAGACTCGGACCCCGACTGAGGGCGGCCGCCCCGCCCAGCAGAACTGGTGCTGCTTCCGGCCACGTCCTCGGCCCCTTGCTCTTCACTCCCCAAGTTCTGTTCCCGCGCTCTCCTCTGGGACTGAGGCCTTGTCCTGCTGTCACTGTGGAAACCGTGAGCCAGGAGGCGTGCGGCGGCTGCTCCCGAGGGCTGGCCTGCGTTGGGGAAGGAAGCCCAGAGCCAGGCGGTCGGGGGAAGGACCTGCTAGAACATGCACTAATGTCAGAAACACTCCCGAGGGCTGTGTGCTGTCTCCGTCCCTGGGGAGCGCTCCTGGGTCCCGGCTCGGCTGCCTCTGGGCTGTCCACGGCGCCCGAGCTTCCCCGGTTTCAAGTTGAATCTCCGCCGCTCCCCCTGGCGTGGCTCAGACGCATGAGGCATCGCTGCTCGAGCCGTTGCTCTGTGCCCTACCGTGTCCCAGCGTCACAGGAGCACCCGGGGCTTCGGGCAAGAGTGTGTGTGTGAATGTGTGTGAACACCCAGTAAAGGCGCGTTAAGGAGAAGGAAACGGCTCGTTCTTTGCGTAACTGAACACTTCTCCCAGGTTGACATCCAAGTCTTTTAATATGTTTGTATTGATTTCAGAGAGGAAGGGAGAGGGGAAGAGAGAAACATCAGTGATGAGAGAGAATCACCGATGGGCTCCTCCTGTGCTTCCTACTGGGGATCGAGCCCGCAACCCGGGCATGTGCCCTTGACTGGAATCGAACCCAGGACCCCTCAGTCCAAAGGCTGACACTATCCACTGAGCCAAACTGGCTGGGGTGACCGTCTTTTCTTGAGTGAGGCCACCAGACGCCTCCTGAGGAGCTGAATCCTTAAACCTGCTCCTGGGCTCCCACCCAGGGCCCAGCGGGCAGCACGGCCAGGAAGGAGGGAGCAGGTGGGGTGGCAACTGGGAAGGGGTGGGGGTGCCATCTGCATCAGGTTAATCCTAGAGGCGTGCCTGCAAGGCGAGTCGCAGGGTCTGGGACAGGGTTTCTAGGGGAGGCTGTCAAAGGCAGGCATCGGGTGAACAGGACATGCGGGGTGATGCGGGGACCCATGTTCTGTCCTTGGGCCCCCCACGTCCCGTCCACACTCATTGCCAGCACTTGCCTTCCCTTGAGGGGACAAGAATGAAAGGATGCCCAGTGTCTACAGTGAAGTTTATTTCACGCCGCAAGTGAAGGGCAGTAACCCTCCTGAGGGGACGACGTGCCAGTAGAGCCCAGGACACGACTTGGGAGCCAGTCCTCCGACACGCTGAGCCTGCCCTGCAGGTGGAGGCCTGGACCCAGGTGGTGCGGCCTGCATCGGCGGGGTCTCCTTGGCAAGTGAAGAGGGACTTGCAGGGTGGGCGGGACTCCGTGCCACCAAGGGGCAGCGCTCCGCCCCTCCGGTCCATGTTCTGGGTCAGACTTCATACACCTGCCCAAGCTGTCCTCCAGGCACGAGGTCTGCTGGGAAATGCGTGGGGACTCCCTGTCCCGGTTCTGGTGGGGGACAGCGCGCCCTATCTGTCCTGGCCACTGAGCTGGAACAGAGGAGAAGGCCGTCGGTTACCTGGAAACCCCTGGACAGGCAAAGGTCAGCGGCACAGACTTCCTGTCCACAAATGCTGCTGCTGAGCCAACTCGCTGACGCCAGCAGGGCTGTGTGCGGCACTTCCTCCTGGGCAGCCACTCAACCCCTGAAATCATAGCCCGACTTCCACCCCTGGTGAGACGAGGGGTACTGCAGGGCGGGTCTCACAGGACTAGCTCCCTGGCCGCCTTGCTGTGATGAGGGGTCAGCCCGAGCGGGAGCCCCAGAAGCTGCCGGCGACTGCGCCAGGCTGTGCCTCTGCCCTTTGGCATTGGGACCTGGATGGTCTTCACTCGCCTCCTTGTGACACATGGCGCCAGCCTACGTCTCAGCCGAGACCCAGACCCAACCAAAGGCCTGGCTGGAATGACGGCGAGACCCAAGGGCAGGCTCACCCTCGGCCTCAGTTCCCTCTGTCCAACTTGGCAGGGAGAGAGGCTGCGGCCAGAGGGGGCTTCCGCAGTGGGGGCGACAGCGCAGCCGGAGGGTGGGGTTCCCAGGAACCAAATCAGCACACCCTGGTGACTCCCACGAGGAGGGGGTGGTCCCCCCTGCCTGCAGTGTGCCCTCCAGAGCTGGTCCAGATGCCCAGGCCCCTCCTGGGGAGGTCGCCCAGCACAGTGACAGGCGGGTCTCCTGGGACACCCCATCGTCTGTAACCCCCTTGTCCGTGGGTTTGACACCTGGAGCTTCATGGCTCTAAGGCCTCTTTCTACCCTCAGTGCGGCCACGGTCAGCATCTCCCGCGGGCTCCATCCCACACGCACAGGACTTCCATCTTGGGGTGCTGGCCCCGTCAGCTCAGCCTCACGCCTTGGCCTGGAGCTGCCGACGCTGCTTTATGGCAGGGAACGAAGGCCCGAGTCCCTGCCTCCCTGGCAGCGGGCTCCGCGAGCTCCTCGGGCCCCTCACCCCAGGGAACAGGAGCCACACTCGGTGCGAGCGAGCAGACGCCCAGGTGGGGCTGTCCCAGGACTGACAGCCAGTGTCAGTGTCACCCTCCGAGCCTGTACCTGCCCCGTCTCCCGCTGGACGAGGTCCTTCAGCTCCTCCGTCCAGCCCAGCAGCTCCACCAGCCTGTCCACGCCGTCCACCAGCTCCCCCAGCTGCAGCACGTCCCTGCTGCGAGGGCGCCAGGCCAGGGCCCCCGCTGCCTCCTGGTTCATGAACACCCGGGGCACCGAGCTCCGCACGGCCTCCGACAGGCTGGCAAAAGGCTCCACCTGGAAAACGGCCGAACGTGAGGAGCCGTGTCCAGCCTCGGCCTCAGGAGACCGGGTGCGACCCGGGAGAGGAGCCGCCGCCTGGTGCCCTCCTCCCACTGCTCCCTCACCCAGTGCCCCTCAGTCCTGTCTCCCTGGCCAGGCTCACCAACTGTCCTCCCCACCGCCAGGCCACACCTTCTCCAGCACAGCCTGGCACACGGCCGTCGGGCCTGTCCGCGCTCCGAGGGCAAGGCCCTGGCCCCGCACTCAGTGTGTGAGCTGTGGCCTTTCCACGACCAGCAGAGCTCATCCCACCCCACACGCCCTCCCTGTGCACACCCCGACAGGCCCGACTCGTTCAAGAGTCAGTGTGACAGCCCCAGCCGGTGTGGCTCAGTGGATAGAGTGTCGGCCTGTGGACTGAAGGGTCTCGGGTTTGATCCTGATCAAGGGCATGGACCTCGGTTGCAGGCTTGATGCCTGACCCCAGTCAAGGGCATGTGCAGCAGGCAACCAATCAATGTGTTTCTCTCACATCGATACTTCTCTTTTGCTGTCCTCCCTTCCTTCCGTTCTCTCAAGATCAACGAAAACACATTCTCGGGTGAGGATTAACAAAAACCGTCACAGATCCATAATCCGTCTCTCTCAACACTTGGGGCTGGATGTGCTCTCCCCACATACTCCCTACTCCCTCCACACTCCCCCCTACACTCACCC
>PVJC01045528.1:0-13683 GCA_004026665.1 Murina feae | reverse complement strand
AAGGAGAAAACGTATCATCATAGCTCACACTGTTGTAAACACCAGTAATGGAGTATCCCTCACCCACATTGGCCGGGAAATAACTGTATCAAGTCAGTTCCTGCCTTAAATTCCAAGGAAAGTGAAAATAGTCTATACAGAAACAAATATGAGGTGTTGGGTGCAAAACACTGTGAATGTACGAAGTGCCACTGAACTGCTCACTTTTAAATGGTTAATTTTGTTATGTGAGTTTCACTTCAAAAAATTACATTTGTATATATTTTTTAATGAGACACACTTAATCACATGCCAGAAATGGGCATAATCAGATTCTCCAAAATATAGGATGGTGAAAACTATTGTCTGCATTAGAAGCCGCCGCCGCGCCGCCGCCCCCCCCCCCACCACCACCAAAAAAAAGTGACAAAGACAGAACTCGGAAAAAAAATCAAGTATCAGTTTCTCAAAAATCAAGCTCCTGGGAGGAAAAACACATTGTTCCTTCAGAAGAGCCCCAGGAAAAAGCAAAACCATCAGAGTCTGCACTCACCCTACCCTTCTCCCTGCCTGAGAGGAGTCCTGGCTGCTCTGAGGACTGCAGCATGGCCTAGGGGCATCGTTAAACCACAGCTGCCACAGTGCTAGCCCAGGGTGTCATGTCACTGCACTTCAGAGAAGGCCTCCCCTTACAGGATCGTATATCTAGATTTCACATAACCTAGTTTCTATTAAATACAGATTGTCAAAGTCCTTTCTCTCCTTCTTCTCCCTCCTTCCAGTCGCCCTAAAGAAAATAAGGCCAGAAAAATATTAATAGAATCTTAATTTCGAATGGCTCTCTGGGAAATGGCAGCTAAATTAAGAGTTGACGAGGCCACTAAATCCCTATCTTTTCACTTAAAGTTGAGCTTACACAGTTTGGTGTTTATACTGAAAAAATGGCCAAAGAGTTAACCAAATTATTCCAGCAATCTTTTATTACAAGGGTAAGAAGTGCTCATCAGATATTTCAATAATAATGCAAAGACAATAGCATCCTCAGGTATCATTTGGCTCATAAGAAATTACAAGATACCTAATTACAACAGTAATTTCACTTAAATACGACAGACTACAAGGTGATTTGTTAATATTTTACAGTAAGAAAGCTCAAAGTTTTACATCTAATTTTTAACTGAAATGCCAATAAACTCTAGAAAACTCAAACCTAGAAGGAAGCAAAGAAGGAAAAAGGGACAGCATATTCTATTTTATTCATTCCTTGTTCAGTCTGGTTCAAACCTGAGCCTACAGTGGACTGGACTTTCCTGAGTCTTAAATCACAGAATGTTAGCTTTTATGAATTTTACCATCCAACTTCCAGTGAGGCGGTTTGCAGGACACACTATCCTTTTGCTTCCTCGGGAGTTTAAACTGTTCAGATACTTGCACACAGTTCTCACCTTACCGCTAGCTCGGTCACCTCTGGAACGTGTTACACTTTTCACTTTACAGCTGCAGCTCCGTCATCTGCTGCTATTATTACTTTAAATTGTTCCTCATCGAGACCACCTTCTTTGCCATTCTGCCTTTCCTAAACTCACTGCGTGTTCTATATTTTAAAAAATTACATTGATTATAAGTGTCTGGTATTTCAAAAAACAACACTTCTTTCTAAAAGCCGAAGTTGAATGAAGCATTCGTACTTTATTCACGTTGCTTCACAATGAAGCAGCCAAGGCAGTGCGTTCGGTAAAAGCCCCAAACACTATTTTGGAAACAAACAGCAGGAATAAATTCTTCGGATTCAGAGAATTAGGGAGTACCAGGAAGTACCGGTTTCTTTGCCTCCGGCCTAACTAATCCTTTCTCAAACCCGACCCTTCCTGCTAAGTCCAAAAGGGAGAAACCCCGGGCTAAGGCGGATCCCCAGCTGCCCCCTCCTTCACGTCGGGTCCCCTAACAGGCTGTTGCTGATCTCAGAGGGGAAGGGAGAGGGGGAGAGACAATCACGCATCAGCTGCCTCCTGCACGCCCCACGCTGGGGATGGAGCCCGCGCCCCGGGGGGAACCGTGACCTGCGGGCTCACAGGTCGCGCGCTCCGCCTCTGGGCCACGCCAGCCGGGCTCCCCCTCTCCAGGGTGGAAACCCCTCTTCTGCACCCAGGGGGTCAGGGCCCTCCGCGACGGGGTGGGGAGCCGGGCGAGGCCTGCCCACCAAGGGCCCTCTGTCCCCTTCGGCTGCTGGGCACGTCCCGGCGCTCAGTGGACGACGCCCCTCGGCCTCCGGCCTCCCCCGGCCACACCCCTGGCCCGGGGCCTCCCTAACCCGCCGACTTCCGCGCCCGCCAGGCAGCCCAGCTCCCCGCCGCCTCCCCCCGAAGACCCCCTCACCCCGCCACGGCCGCGCAGTCCCTCTCCCGCCCTCTTCCTCACAACGGTCACAGCCGACGGCTGTCCATCCTCAACCGTCACGCTCCTGGGGCTCCCTCTCCGCCGCCCGCGTCCCACCCACCCGCGGGCCACCCTCTCCGGAGCCTCAGCGAGGGACACACCCCAAAGTTAGCCGCCCTGAGCTCACCGGGGCGCGGGCGCGGGCGGCGGCGGCGGCGGCGGCGGCCGGAGAGCGCGGCCCCAGCGATGGTGTAATGGTTTCCTGCACGTCACGGCTCCCTCTCAGGTCTAAGCCGCTGCGCAAAACCCGTTTTGCCAGGGACAAAGATGGCGGACAGGAAACGCCGACGTCACGCGGCCCCGCCGGGTGACGTCATCAGGGCGCGCGGGAGGCCGAAGGCAGCCGGCTCGTTGCCTTGGTGATGCAAAGATTTATTTTTTTTCTATTTTCTTGGTCTGGAACAGGCCTGCCACCGGTGTCTCAAATGATGTTCAGAGTCTATCCGAAGGGATGTACTAAGCAAGCTGGCATTCTCTGGATTTGTCTCCTCGCGCAGTTCTCAAAAAAACACTGAAATACTCTGTTCCTTTCCTAAAGGAACGCCAACTCGGCGGGCCAGTTGGGGAGCGCGGACAGTGGTGATGCAGCCCAGGCCTGTGCACGGGCCTGGCCAGCCCTAGAGGAGAGCGGTGCAAAGGGAAAGGTTGCGATGGCAGCAGGTCTGAGTTGAAATCGCTGCCCTGAGCGGATCGCCTCAATCTTAGTTTTCTTACCTGCGAAATAAAGTCTCAGATGATTTACTCTCTCGTGGATTTGTGAAGCTTAACTGGGATCAAGTTCCTTCTGCACCTGGCATGTAATAGGTTTGCTTACACAAACGTGAAGCTCTTTTTGTTAACCACAAACTAGACATCTCTGTATCTTATCCTCAATTTTGCTGTGAAACTAAAACAACTGCTCTAAAATAAAACCTTTTTAAAAATATGGAGAGAGAGAAAGAGAGGCAGAGAGGGAGGAGGGAGGCTGGGGCAGAAGTTGAGGAAACCAAATTTGGAAAGAGTAATCAGAGAGGCAGAAGGCCAGCAGTTATGTTTTGGGATGCTTTTATAATTTCATGGAAGTAGGACGAGTATCAACCTGTTCACTCTTCCATTTCTGAGGCCTAGCGCCCCCCCCCCAATTTGTTGAATGAATGAATGTCAATAATATCACCCGCTATAGACTCCTTCCCATGGTCCTTAGTGCCTGCATGGTTTGGCCCCTGCCTGCCTCTCTAATACCATTTTATGCCTCTCCGTCACTCCTCATTCCCCATATTCCCCTTTTGCTCGCTATTGTGACACTCAAATATGCCAGGTTCTTTCCGCCTCCACAAATACTACTCCTCCTGCCTAATATTCTTTTCCCCCAACTCCTCACATGGCTGGCTCATACATTTGGTCTCAGTTTAACTGTAATCTCCTCAAAAAGGCACGTCCTGATTACCCAGTGTCCCCTCCTATCCCATCCCTCTTATTCAACTTATAAATTATATACTAGTTTGTTATTTTCCTCCCCAACTAGACTATAAACTCCATTATAGTGTAGATACTATGCATGTTTTGTTGTTTTTTAATCCTCACCCGAGGATATTTTTCCATTGATTTTTTTTTTTTTTAAGAGAGTGGGAGGGAAAGAGAGAAATAGTGATATGAGAAACACATCGGTTGGTTGCCTCCTGCATGTTGTTCGCTTGAGGAAAGCTTGTTTATAACAGCTACCATTGATTAGCACCTAACCTGTACCAGGTACTTTACAGATACATTATGTCTAGTCTTTAAGCTCTATAAGGTAAAAATCTTTTTTTAAAAATATATTTTTATTGATTTTAGAGAAGGGTAAGGGATAGAAACATCAATGAGAGGATCATTGATCGGCTGCCTCCTGCACGCCCCCTACTGGGGATCGAGCCCCCAATTCAGGTATGTGCCCTTGGCCGGAATGGAACCTGGGACCCTTCTGTCCCCAGGCTGACGCTCTATCCATTAAGCCAAACCAACTAGGACAGGTAAAAATCTTTATCAATGTGACTTTTTAGCAGGCATTTTGGTATAGTAAAGAACACCTTTTAGAAGTATAATTAAGGTTAACTTGCAATTCAAATAACCAAAGCCAAACCTTGTTTCTGAGGGTTCTCATTATGCAAAGCAATGATCTGTCTAACACACCCTAAGGTCCTCTGGGCAGTGAATCATTCCTTCTGTATTCTACCTATTCAGCCCAGAGGTCAGGGAGGAGTTCTGGAGAGAGAAGACAGGCCGAACTTGAACTTTTAACCGAAGTCAATAAGCCTGCATTAGCAATGCAAACGAGGCAAAGCTCGTAACAGCACTTCCGCAAACCGTAAGGTAAATTACACCAACTTTGGTACACAACGAAAAGTACCTTTTCTGTCAAGCTTCCCCAGTTCCTGCTGATGGAATGTATCAGGATCCCTTCGTCTCAGCACTCTATTCCTATAGCTAATAGCCAGGACACACGCTCCCGTGTACAAAGACAGAAATCATTTTTTAAAAAATATATTTTACTGATTTTCCACAGAGAGGAAGGGAGAGGGATAGAGAGCCAGAAACATCGATGAGAGAGAAACATCGATCAGCTGCCTCCCGCACACCTCCCACTGGGGATGTGCCCGCAACCAAGGTACATGCCCTTGACCGGAATCGGACCTGGGACCCTTCAGTCCGCAGGCCGACGCTCCATCCACTGAGCCAAAGCGGCCAGGGCAAGACAGGAATCATTTTTATCTAGCGTAGCAAGTAGGAGTGTATGCTAGAATGCAACCAAACGTAGAAGACGATGGTAAACTACCAGCTTGGTCGAAACCTAATAACAAAACTTCCAAATTTTGAGGTCTCACAGGAACCATTCTCATCCTAATCATCTTTCCTTACCATATCTTTCCCCAAAGGCGCATAATGTAAATTCACCATCACACCTGCTGCACCCACACGGAGAGCCTTTCCCCACCGCGTTCCCTTTATCCCTCCGCCCGAGCTCCCCCGCCCGCGGGACCAGGTTCCGGCGCCAGAGGCGGGCGCCCCGAACACCTTGTCAAAAACACCGCTGCAGGCTCAGAGCTGTGCTTTCCTACCAAGAGAACACGCAACCCCAAGGACCTAAAGCGAGCAAAAACTCCCCAGGGAACCGCCCAGCGCCCTTTCCTTTCCGCGGGGGCGGAAGCGGAAGTGCCAGTGGGTCATAGAGTGTCCTGGTTCCGGTTTCGGGGCTGCGTGTGGGGCTAGAGCGTCTCTCCGCCGCCACAGTTCCCCGCCACCGGCGGCTTCTACTTCCGGGTGCGGCTTCTGTCATAAAGCGCCGTCCAAGGTGGCGTCGTGGGTCCTCCGCGCCTCGCCGGGGGTCAGCGCGCAAGGACGGGCGCGGGCGGGGCGCTCAGCGGCCGGCGGCTGGAGCCCGCCCTCGGGTACCGGCCCGCACTAGCACCTCTGACTTCTCACAACAGGCCGGCTGGCTTTTGAGCGCTCGCGATTGGAAGCCCCCGATTCGCAGCGTCCACGATTGCAGCTCGGGGCGGGGGGGACAGACCTCCTGGCCCCTACCCATCCCTCAGAGTCACGCTCTGCCCTGTGAGGTGCAGCTTTTGCAAGTCACCCCTTCCCCACACAGCTCTCTTCCACCCACGTCCTGCCTTAACTTGGTTCTTCCTTGACACCCGTCCCCTCTGCCTCCAGAAGTGGTCTTTTCTCCCCCCAGTTCCTGTAAAAATTGAGAATTAGGAGTTCCGGATATCCTGCAGAAATATTACTTTTAAGACTGAGCACCCATGGGATACCCCAAACAGGTTCATGCTTTCTAGAGGCAGAGTGAAACCCAGTGCACGCAGGAAACCATGGCTGAGCACGGGGCTCACATCACAGCTGCTTCTGGGGTGGATGACCAGCCATCCATCTTTGAGGTGGTAGCACAGGACAGTTTAATGACAGCAGTGAGACCTGCTCTGCAGCATGTGGTCAAGGTAAGGTACTAATTCTTTAAATGGTTTTAGGGACGACTGGGTAAAATCCAAACCAATAATTTGAGTTTATCTTGGAGCCTACGTTTGAAATTACTAATTAGCACATAATTCATAGCCAATAATTCATATAATTCAACAGTTACTGAACCCCTGTTATGTGTAGAGCCCTGTAATGAATGCCCAGCACCGCAGGAAGGATAGGGTAGGCTCCAAAAGCAGTGACCTGTTTAATCTCAGAGTGTAGAATTTAGAGGGAGTGGGGGTGAGGGAAATGCAAATAGAAGGCATAGTAGCTGTGAAATGGAATGAATTTCATTTACTAACATCTCCTTCACTTCAGGTTCTTGCAGAATCAAACCCTGCCCACTATGGCTTCTTCTGGAGGTGGTTTGATGAAATCTTTACGCTGCTGGATCTTCTGCTCCAGCAGCATTATCTGTCTAAAACCAGTGCCTCATTTTCTGAAAACTTTTACGGCTTAAAGCGGATCGTCACGGGGGACACACACAAGCTTCAGAGACTGGCCAGTGCTGGTCTCCCAAAGAAGCAGCTCTGGAAATCCATTATGTTCCTGGTTCTCCTGCCCTACCTGAAAGTGAAGCTGGAGAAGCTGGTTTCTAGCCTGAGAGAAGAGGATGAATATTCTATCCATCCCCCTTCTTCCCGCTGGAAACAATTTTACAGAGCCTTCCTGGCAGCCTACCCATTTGTTAACATGGCCTGGGAAGGCTGGTTTCTTGTACAGCAACTTCGATACATCCTAGGAAAAGCTCAGCATCACTCACCACTACTTAGTCTGGCTGGAGTTCGGCTAGGTCGCCTGACAGTTCAGGATATACAAGCCCTGGAGCACAGAGCAGCTGAAGCCAGCATGATGCAGCAACCAGCCAGGAGGTAAGGCCTTAACATTTCCCCCAAATCTTTGATTAACAGATTCTAAAATCTTAAATTTTATGAAATCACCTCCAGTCCACAGAGGGGTATTTCGTAAAACCATAGAAAAATTCTGTGTTCATAAAACAAGATTGCCATCCAGATAATAAGCAACCTCATCAAAACTACTACACTTGCTGTTGTAATGTACCCCGCGAATCACACAAAGACGCCTCGAGAAGTCGAATTAGGAGTCACATTTATTGCAAATCTGGGACTATGAGGGGGCATTTTTGCTCCCCAAATCTCGCAGTGATAAGATGGCCGCAACACTAGATTTATATAGGCAAAAATCACAAGGTATCGATTACATCTTTGGGTTTAGAATGAGGAACCGTTCTGCATCCCTGATATAGGAACAAAAGCAGGAATGAGGAACCTGGTTACCAAAAAGCAGTTTACAGAAGCAAAATTGAGCGTTAAATTATAGTCAATGGAAACACACTACCTAGACGCAGGGGTCCTCAAACTGCGGCCCGCTGAGGACATTCCTCCGGCCCTCCGCATGTTTTTGCGGCCTTGTTTTTTCACTTCAAAATAAGATATGTGCAGTGTGCATAGGAATTTGTTCATAGCTTTTTTTAAAAAAACTATAGTCCGGCCCTCCAACGGTCTGAGGGACAGTGAACTGGCCCCCTGTTTTAAAAGTTTGAGGACCCCTGGCTAGAGCCATGGGTCATGGGACCACTGAGTCAACTGGAATGCGTTATCTGTAGCCACTGAGGTAATTTAGGATGATTGTGCTGTCCTGGTTCTCAGGTACAGAAGATGTGCTTTCTAAAACCAGTATGACCACATCCAATGGGGTATTCACATTACAATCAATAGGATATTCAATCAAATACAGTTCAGGAAATCAAAATAACCTTTCTATTATTTTAGCAAGCAAAGCAAGTAATGACAGAAGCCAAACAGCAGGATTAAAATTAAACTATAATTTCTTCCTGAGATGATCGCTACCATACTTCATTGCTATGGCCAGGCCCTGAGCTAGGTGTTTGTTTTATATACATTATCCCAATCCCAATCCCAACTTATTCATTAGCCCCATTTAACAGCTGAGGAAGCTAAGCCCTAGCTGCTAAGTACCTTGTCTTAGGTGGCAGAGCTGAGATTCGAGGCAGATCAACACAGTCCTCGACTGCTCTTAACCACGATGCTATATTGCTTGTAGTTAGTGTTCATGTTCTCCTACAAGTTTAGATACGGTATATATTCCTCAATGATGCTAAGTTAATATTTTTTTAGTTGTTTCTTTTTCTGGATATACTATCTTCCACACATACACAAAAAGGTCTATATAATCAAGGTCTCACTAATTTCTTCTCAACACACGACAAAACCCTCGTCTTTAAAAACAGCTTTGCTCCTAGAATCCTAAAATACTGTGAGAAAGAGGGAAGCATTTGGAATACCACCTTAACGAAACAATGCCAGTCTGGCAGCTGTTCATTCCCCAAACTGAATTGGTGATTCGGATGAAAAGTGTGAGGACTATTTATATTAGAGACCTACATGCAATTGTACCTAAATAAAAGTTTCTCCTTTTGCCTTCTTGTTCTATTTCCCAACAGTATTAGTGAGAAGATAAAGTCAACTCTGAAAAAAGCTGTGGGGGGTGTTGCCTTATCCCTCTCTACCGGCCTGTCTGTCGGTGTTTTCTTCCTGCAATTCCTTGAGTGGTGGTACTCATCAGAAAATCAAGAAACCATCAAATCACTGACTGCCCTGCCTACTCCCCCACCACCTGTACACCTAGACTACAATTCTGATTCTCCCCTGTTACCCAAAATGAAGACTGTGTGCCCACTGTGTCGTAAAACCCGGGTGAATGATACCGTTCTTGCCACCTCTGGCTACGTGTTCTGCTATCGCTGTGTGTTCAGTTATGTGAGGACTCACCAGGCCTGTCCCATCACAGGTTATCCAACAGAAGTACAACATCTAATTAAACTGTACTCCCCTGACAACTGAAAGGGATTAGCATCTTACCTCGCAGCAAAATTATTGCCCAGAAGGCCACAGGGCTGGTTTTCAGCACAGTACACAGCGTTATTGGGTACTTCTTAGCCTCAATTCATAATTATATGAATTTTAAAAAATTATATGGATTTCTTTAAAAGGATATGCCCATGGATTTAACGTTCTCACCTCTCTAGGCCCCAACTTAACCAGGCTGATTAGAGTAAGAGAATTGAGGGTCAGTATAGAAGTAAAGAGGATAATCAGTACAGAAGGTTTTCCTTAAAGAACAAAGAGGTATAAAAGCTCTCAGGAAAAAAACCACGTTTGACCTCATAAAGTGGGTGGTGAAGGGGAAGCAGACCTTTTATTTAGAAAAGTTTTCATCTGCCTATGAGGAAGAGGTTTTATCAGTCTACAATGTGAAAAGTGGGCTTACTCTTTTGAAAAACAATAGCTCCTATATACTGTGACCCATTTGTTATGTAATGTCTGCTGGAAGTTATCAACTTTTAAAGATTTCTGTATGAGTCTTTCTTGAGAAACTGGTTAAAGGAAAATTAAGGTCAAGTGTATCTATAGATTTTGGTCTGAAAACAAAATAAGCAATCAAGAGATGAAGTAAAGCCTAGGTGGTGTGGCTCAGTGGTTGAGCATCAGCACATGCACCAAGAGGTCGCCAGTTCAGTTCCCAATCAGGGCACATGCCTGGGTTGTAGGCCCGAATACCCAGTGAGAGGCAAGCAGCAGGCAGTTAATTTCTCTTATCGATGTTTATCTCTCCCTCTACCTTCCTCTCTCTCTAAAACCAATCAATATTAAAAGATGAAGTAACATACTCATCTATGTGTAAAGAAAGGCTCCTTTAATAAGCTCTTTCTCCTTGCTACCAAGAGTTTGCTAAACTGGCATGAATTATTCTGGCTATTACTAAAGTTTCTATGAAACGCTTAAATACATTTCAAGAATAAATGTTTTTTGGCAAAGAACTGTTCCGTGTTGTCATGATTGTATAGAAACTGGAAGATTACTTGAGGTGTTTAAAGTAAACTTTTCATTCAGACCACTTGAACTTTTTAGGGTATTTCTGTTATTAACATTTTGGGTTTTTGTTTTTTGTGGGTTTTTTTGGTGCTAATCCAGTAATTGGGGGGAAAGTCCTCTACTCCAACAGCAAGAATTCAGCACTCAGCCTTGTTCGAAATGTCTTGTATTAGAAAGACTACAAAAACACTTTTAAGTTGCCTATGTAGGAAAATTCATGCCTGGATTGGCAAATTGTTAAAAAAACAATGGGTTAAAAAATTCATCATGACTAGATGAGGGAGGATGAAAGCAATGTGTATGTGCCTCTGCTGAGATAGGTGTTTTCCAGTATTCTAACACATTTTAGCAACTCAAAGGACAAACATCCTCTAATAAGCACTAAGGTGATACAACTAAATTCTGAACTGGAACATCCTATGGATTTTAAAATATTAACACTTTCATGTATCACTAGAGGCCCAATGCATGAAATTCGCAAGAGACTCAGCCCCGCAGTCGTGTTGGCTTGCCTCAGCCTCATCCGGAAGGTCGTCTGGAAGGACACCCAGTCTAATTAGCGTATTACGCTTTTATTATTATAGACAGAAGATAGAGTATATGGGATAGTTGCAAGAATTCTTGTTAAACAGCACAGTTTTACCAAAGCAAATATCAATTTTAAAAAAACATTTTTAATATACTAAGTCAATAAGAGAACTGAACCAGATTCAGCATTGAAATAACGTAGTACTCCATGAAGGTATCAAAGCCAGATTTTTCACCTCAACCTAAGAAGGAAAACAAAGTATCAGTAAAATTCATACAAATACCAAAGAAACACTCGTATACATAATAAAACCAGTATCCAAATTGGCTAGAACATACCAATGTGGGAAAACCATAACCAGACTCAGCTCAGAGAGAAGATTAAGTGATCATACCCTGGTCAGAGCCAACACTGAAGCAATGGCAATACCAGGTCAGACTATACTTCACTCATCATCGCATCATTGCATTTCACCTCCTTGTACTACCTAAGAGGATTTTTCACTCGCTGTTTTCACTTCTAAAAAACTTAGGTTTACTCATGAAAAACATAAAGGCTTCTTTTTTAGATAAGTTTAAATTGCAACCATGGGCTTCCAATAAATATTTGTATCTTCCACCATGCTTTGGTTTAAGTAACTCTACAAAAATGCAAATGTCAACAAGTTTTGTTTGGGGGAGGTTTTTTGTTTTTGAAATACAGGTGAGCAGGAAAGCACTTACAGTTAAAAAAAGAACACACACAACTTTTTTTCTTTTTTAATGAGCCCAAACACAATGCAAGATAACATTTCAGATGCCTGCAAAGGGATTTAGAGACAAGATCTTAAGCAAAAGCTTTAGAAAAGATTTTATACTAAATTCCCCTGTAAACTCCAGTTCATTTAAAGTATATTTTGATTTACAATCAATCATGCTGCACATAAAGATAAAAACTAGTCATAAATTTGTTATACCAGAATCTTCTATCTTAAGAGTCCAAGCCCCAGAGAGGCTATGATTTGCCTAAGGTCCATAGCAAATTAACATCAGCTGGAAAGAGAACTGAATTCTGACTACCAGATTTATATTTTTCCCACTATTAGCTAAATATAAGGTTTAATTTTATTTTCCTCCAGGACATGAGCAAGATAAAGGAAACAAGGGAAAGCCCGGATAATTCACGGCCTGAATAATTTCTGAATGAAAAGAAAAGGCTGATTTTGTTTCATTTATTCTAAATGGCACCTGGTGATATACAATCGTTGACGTGGAAACGTACTAGGATCACACGTCACCCTTTCCAGCCTTTCAGCATGGTATTGACAGTATCTAACAATTCTGGAGACACCACATGCTTCAGCCATCTATAAGTATCAATAGGTTGATTTTCCATAAAACTGATAATCAGTCTGTGTTTGCCATTTAGCAACTAAACTCCATAAAGAGAGGGAAACTAACCAAGTGTCTACTTTACAGGGGTTATGCTTGAGCCTTTATCTCATCATCCTCTACACAGACACTTTCCTAATTTTCCTCCTTAGTACACGGCGCCATCGGGAACGCTTCCCCGCCCCATTCCATCTGGAGAGCGCCTACTGACAGTTTTAAATCCTTACTCAAATGTCACCTTCTCTCTGTTCAGTGGTCCCTAACTCCTCAAGTCATCACCTCCTCTGCGTCCCACAGCACTTTTCCCCACCACAACTCGCAGCAAACGCCATTGATTCACGATCCCCTCCTCCCCCATCAGAGTTCCTAAAGAACCAGGGCTGAGTCTTGCCGGCCTTTGCATCCACTGCACTCAGCAGGGTGCGCACCTGGCGGCTCAATAACCGAGCGTTTAACTCAGCCCACGCACAACCCTCCCTGCGAAATCCTAAACCGCTAGATTGTAAAGGCATCAGCACAACCGACAAAGCCGACTCACCTTCAACGTGCCGCGCAGGTGCGGACCGCGTCGCAAGCATCTCTAACCCTCCTTCCTCCCCTCTTCCCCGCCCCCAGCTTCCACCTCTCGGCGCTCTGCACGGCGCCCGGCGCAGGACCTCCGAAGCCTGCACACAGGGCACCGTCAGAAATAAATCCTACGGCCCAAACCCACCAACTTCAAGGAAGACAGAAAAGCCGTCCTCGCGGGGACCACCAGGAAGGCCGGAGCCAGGAGTCCTGAGCCCCATTTGGAAACGCCTGGGACGCCTACGCCCTAGACTCCCAGGAGGCTTGCCCCGCCAGCCAGGGCTCCCAGCCCGCCCTCCATGTCACAGAGTCTATGCTAACAGCTCCCCCTTCCCACCGGCCTCCGCCTCCCGGCCCCGCCGGCATCCCACCACCCAGTGCGCCTTTGCCAGACAACCAATCCCGCGGCTGCCTCGGGTCACGTGCACGGAGCAGCCAATAGGATCGCGAGGCGAACGCCGGGGGTAGCGCGAGCCGGAGGGCGGAACCCCCTTTCGGTCCCTCGTTTCCAGCCGGGCTCTGTCTTCCTAGTTGGTGCGGGCGCTTTCCAACAGGCTCAGAGCAGCTCCCGCCCGCCCTCGGACCTCAAGACCCCGGTTACCCCGGCTGGTTTCGTCGGAGGCAGTCGTGCCCTGGGTTTCCGCTTCCGGGAAGAACGATTGATGGAGTGAACCAACATTGTTTATTGCACTTGTCCTCGTGGCCGCGTGAGGGCTAGGGGTCGGGGTGGAGATGAATGTGCCCCTCTCCGTCCAGAGGGAACTTCCTTGGCTGGTCGGGCTCTTGGGTGCTTCCTAAGTAAACAAGAGGTGCCGCGAGAACAGTGCAGCTAAATATCAAAGAAGTGTGAAGGAGAGGAAAGACTTCCCGGAAGAGATAGCACTAGATCTGGGACTTGGAAGATGGG
>PVJC01045527.1:0-13651 GCA_004026665.1 Murina feae | reverse complement strand
CCCCCCCACCTGGCAGGGCTTGACAGGGTGGGACCGGCTGGGTCTGGATCTAGCCCAATGAAGGGGGGTTGTCCAGGTTTGGGTCTCAAGTGATTTTGAGGTGCACATGGGTGGTTGAAGACTTGACTCTGGGTTCCATGGTGCACCCCAGACTCTGACAGGAGGAAGATTTTCATATACGTTTTACTAATTTTCTTTAACCTCTGACACTTCTGTTATAGAGAAAGGGCAAATAGCAATATTAAAATATTTCCTTTAATTAATTCCCTTTTAATGTGCATGAATTTCATGCACCGGGCCCCTAGTTTGCAATATATTTCTCTAGAGAAAAAAAGAAGCATAGATGAAGAAATTTGTATTAGTTCATTTGTTAGTAATTTCAGCATTGAACATATTATATCCACATTGGGATTCTACTTGATGCAGACTAAAATGTGGAGTATATCATATGAGAAGAATGCTATGTGCTTTCAGGGCTTGAGTTGGTAGTTTGAACTCCTGGGGACTATAATTTATAAATTCATTAGTTAAGTAAAAATAAAGTATTTTAACTTGACAATATATTTCAAGACATCTACTCTGAAATAAACACATTTTTGGATTGCCACTTCTTTCTTGTGCTAATTGTTTACTTTTAAGGAGTGTAAATTGATCTTTTCTACTGATCTGTGGGGATTGATGAATTTCTCATAGGAAGAATTTTATTTAGATTTGGTACATATGAAGACTTAGGAGGATTTCAAAATGACAGGCACTGCTCATTTTCCCTGTTTTACTCTGAATTCAGATCCCTTTTGCTGACGCTCTGGATTTGTTCCGAGGAAGGAAAGTCTATTTGCAAGATGGCTTTGCTTATGTACCACCTAAGGACATTGTGGCAATCATTCTGAATGAATTTAGAACCAAGCTGTCCAAGGCTTTGGCAGTAAGTATTTTTCTTTTTTACTATATTTCCATATTCGCTTTATTGCCACATATTCACATTTTAATTTATAAAGTAGAAGAACCTCAGGTCTCGAACTTAATTCCTTATGGAAGGCTATTCGGGAAGTAATTTGTTCAAAAATGGAATCATTTTTTTCCCATTAAAATAATAAAAATTAAATGAATTCAATTGATTTGAATTAGTCCATTCCAGACCCCAAATGATTCCCTGTTTAAACCTCTTATATAAAGTCCATGTCTAATGTACTGTTTAATCTGTAAATAAACACTCCTTTTTTTGCATTTATCGAACCACCCCCACTAGCTTTAAAGGAATCTCCTTTAGCACTCGTTTCCAGGGCTGTCTTTCTGGGGGTCAGTATGCAGCATCTTCACTTTTCCATATTGCTTCCATCTGGCTGATTACTTTTCATTTATTCAACAACAGTTTTTCTACCTCTTCAATTGCTTGTGATTGTTGTTTTGTGAGCACTTTTACACCATTAGCAGCAGCAGCACTTTTGATGGCCTCTTTATGTTTTAAAATTGTGCTAATCATCCATTTGGCCAGCAAAAGAAACCCGAAAACACAAAAATATTCAGAGCACAATTTCCTGCTATGTTAACATCAGGAGGTTCAGTGGTAAACTGACTCATATTCAGCATTTGGTCCTTTGTTTGTGGCCTGAGAGGTGTTTTTTTTTTTTTGTTTTTTTTTGTCATGTTGAGGTATTAGCATGAAAGGGTTGTTGGTCAAGAACTGAAGTTTTGTTCAACAACCCAGATACTTTTTTTGTGAACCACTTGCTTGAGAACCGAATCGTTTGAGATGGGAGATGTTTGAGAACTGAGGTTTGAATGTATAGCCTTGGCCGTTTTGTTCTTAAGAAATAAATTAAGTTTTATAATGATATTCAAATTGCTTATGAGGTACTGGTAATTTTAGAACTGTTAGATTTTTATCCGTTTCTACCCATAGTTAGTTTTCTTACTTTTTCTTGCTCTTGGTAATACTAATGGAGAGCTGATTAATTTTGTAAGTGGGTTTCTCAGGGTCCTGTCTCTTTGCTTGGAGATGGATTTTATATAAGGCCCTTCACATTAGAGTGGCCTCTGGTGGATGTAACTCTTAGATGTTTTTTCTAAATTGGTATTTTGGGTCAGTAGAGGGCAATGTAGAAGAAAGTCTTTATATTAAATAGTAAAAACAGTGATATGATAGTGCTACCATGAAGAGCCTACTGCTGGGTGAGATTGATGCTAGCTGTGTTGAATATAGAACATGATCAATGCTTTTTTCAGAGATTTGTTGAAACTGTCATATTGAAGTATAACATTTTAAAATGCACACAAAAACTGTAGTATTTTCTCGTGTAAAAGATGGACATTAGCTTCTCATTTGATGAGAACCTTTTGCTTACCGTGCTGATCTGTTGAGACTCAGCTGTGGCCACTCTTCCCCCGGGAAGCCTTCTCCAAGCCTACAGGTTGTGTTAAGTGTGTCTTCTTTGTGCTCCCACTGTACTCAGCACACTACCCACTATGATGACGTGATTCCAGTATGTGTTTCTCTCCTCAGCTAAAATATAAGCTTTTTGAGAGTAAGGGCTCTGTCTTAATTAAAATTTTCCATCTACCCCATAGGGGCAGTGCTCAGTAACATTTGTTGAACTGGTAGGTGCTGAATAATAACTTCTATTTGCCCATGGTTTACTATTTATGCATTTGACCCTCACCACGAGTCTCTGAGATGGACAGAGATTACAGTCTGCATTATATAGATTAGGAAAGTGCAGTTTCTAGACGCTACTTACCCAAGGTTATTGCTGGAGGAATTTCTGAATTTCAGGTCTTCTAGTTGCAATTCCTCGGCTCTTTTGATGGTAACTTCCTTTGTAAGGCTTTGTACTATCAGGGAATTTACTCTGAGAAAACCCTGGGAGGTAAATTATTCTAGGGTCCAGTTACAGAGCAGGCAAAAAGGGTGAATTGGAGTTGCGATGCAATACATTGATAACCTGTCATGGAAAAGAATGAGGGAAAGATGTATTTCTTTGCTTCACAATTTGAGAAGCTTTGGCCAGTTCTTTCAGTTAATGGTTTATTTTTTTCAATAATTTTTTATTTGTTCACCCCCGTAATGTTTTGGGTACTAGGGACACAGTATTTAACAAGATAAATGAAATTGTTCTTTTTTATAAAGTTTATATTCTAGTGGGAAATGGACAATTACCAAAGTAATAAACAATAACAATATTGAATACGTGATAGGAAGGAGCCAGCTGAATGCCAGCAGAGGGAAGTGCATTCCAGGCAGTGAAAGTCACCAATGCACAGGCCCCAAGGATAAACGGGATATGTGTAATACTTCCAACAATAAATATTAAGCAAGCAAACAAGCAAAAAACACAGAAGCCCTGAGGAGGGAATATTAGTATTTTTGCAGAGTTGAAAAGTCCAGTGCGCTGAAGTGTAATGAGCTAGCAGAGAGTGGTACCACGTGAGACTACTGGGCTAGATGGAGGACTTTGAATAAACCAGGGGAAAGGGTTTGGTTTTTAGCTCAGTGTAGTCGAAAATCAGTAAGATCCGGCTTATATTTTAAATAGATTACTGCTGCTGCTACTTGCGAACTACTGTGGAGGGTATAGAAAGGATGGAAGCAAGATTAGTTTGGAAGTTTATCACATTAATCTAGATGTGGCTTGAAATAGGGTGGTTTTGAAGGTAACAAGTGTGAAAAGTCAGTAGATACCAGCTTTGTTTTTGAAGTGTTGTCATGGCAGACTGGGTGTGAGAGAAAAAGAGGAATCTTTTAAAGTTTGCCAGGCACTGATCTAAATGTTTTCCATGAATCAACACATTTAATGTTTCTAGTAACCCCATCTGGTGGGTACCATTCTTACCCTCCCAGGCTTGTAATATCTTTGCACAGGTAGTGAGAAGCAGACAGTATTTGAATCAGTGCAGCCTGGCTTTTGAGTCTGTATCAGAACACTCTATTACACCCCCTCGATTTTGGCCTGAATAACTAATTAGAGGGAGTTGCCTTTTACCAAGATGCTGAAGACTGAGAGGGAAAGAGGTACATAAAATGAGGTCAGGAGTTCTGTCTGGACCATGGTAAGTGGGAAGTGCTTTTAGTCATCCAAATAGACATATCTAGTAGGAAGCCAGGTTTAGAAGTTTGTATTTCTGGGCAGGAGAATGTGAAGCCCTGAGACTGAGGGGCAAGAGAAGGGTGCGGTTGTCAGTGGAGGAGAGAGGAGGGCCCACAGCTGAGCTGGAGCTTTCCCACCTATCTGCTCTGTCATTCAGCAGTGGAGCCACTTTCTTTAAAAATAAAAACGGACAGCTTCTGAAAGTGTTTCTTTAAAGCAGATTCTTCTTCGCATGTAGTGTGACTAATTTCACTTTCTGTTAGTGAGATTCTTCTTAAAAAGCTCTGGTGAAATGTTTAAAAAAGAACAGTCTTTCAGAAAATATATCTATACATTTTAATTTAGACGTAGAGGGAAGTACTTTGAGAAGTTTCCAAGGAAATAATTTTTAGGCAAGTAAGCAGCTCTTGGAGTCACAGAGAAAAATAAGGATTTTCTTTTTTTTAAAAAAAGGATTTCCTTTTTTATATTATCGGAATCCTCGTTGAGTCTATGGCTCACCAAGTGTTTGTTGCTGTGGAAAAATGTTCTTTGTAGGCACTTGATCAAGTAATTTTTATTTAAAAAGAGCTTGGAATCCTCTTAATTCTTTTATCTTCTTTTTAAAAGCACTGTTCAGTTTAATTCCTTAAGTTGTGGTTCCATGTAATTATTTTTCTTGAATAGTTACTGTGGAATCGTGTAGGAATTTTATTTGTCTTATTTGTGTCTAACTGGTTGATTTCCTTGGGTTTTAATTAGACTAATATGCCTTTTCTAATATTGCTTTCTGATTATTTAATGCTATTTTTAAGTGGTTGCAATGAACTGGTTAGTGCTACAGCCAATCCATCAATGTGCAAGTTGTGGCTATTATACCTTCACCCCGACTTTTGCTACGGGGCCCTACCTTGTTTATTATGTTTTGGTTTATTTTTAATTTTAAACACTTAAACATTTTTTTTAGATTTTTCACCTTATTTTCCCATTGTACCAACCAGTAGGAAACAAAACATTGCAGTTGAAAGCATGAACCTATCAGAAAGAAACTGTTTATTTTGGGGAAATAAACATGCTGTTTCTACTTAGAGACATGCTTGTTGACTGAGGACATTAAGCTGAACTTGGTCATTACTCTGAGTCATTGGTTTGTTAAGACCTTTGTAATGTGCAGTTTACAATTTTTTTGTCCATTCAACAAATTAAGAAAATATGTCAGGTTTAATGCACAGTGTCTATGGGAAATGGAAAGTTTATGACACAGGACTCTGACCTTCAAGAACGCCCTTGTCTAGTAGGGACAGCTTAGGACTCAGTGACCAGGTAGAACATGGGTGTGTCCTGAGAGTTATATCACTTGAGCTCAGGGAAATTAGTCAGAGTTGACATTGACTTTAAATTTTTTGGCTTCAACAAGCCAAATGAGATGAACAGCTTGCAGAGAGCAGTACAGCTAAATGGTCCTTGCCAGAAAGCTTGGGCTATTGGAGATGTGTTTTAGCAACAGGGATGTGAGACAGAGCTGTTTGGGAGAGGAAATGATTTTGGTTTTGGGGCTGTGTAGTTTATTGGTTTAGTAGGACATCCTGGTAAATTTGGGTTGAAACTTAGAAGAGTGCTTAGAGATTAAGAGATAGAGTGGGGAGTCACCTACATGACTGTGAAATCTGAAGCCTATAGTGGATGCAGTTTCAAAGGAGTAAAGAATAAAAAGAGAAGGGGACCAAACTGTATATTTCAACATTGGATGTGGGGATCAGGCAGATGCAATGAGTTGGATACCACAAACGAACAAGTTATTATAAGTGAGTCTTACTATCTTTCTCCATATGAATTTTATTTTATAAAGTGGGGCTTTTGGCACCATTCACAGAATAGGCTCAAATAAAAGTATTTTCTTGTTTTAGGGAAATATTCTAGATTTTTGATAAAAAAAGTTTCATTCATTGAAAAAAATCAATAACATATGAAATTCTGTAGTGCTATACATTTTTTAGGTGTTCATTCGAAGGGGCTTGTTTATGTGAATAATATTTTAAGAAGTTTTGATTTTTCCTTTTATTTCTTTCTGCAGTGCTTAGTGTGGTTCTGTATTCTGTGTTTATGGAAATTATTGGTGGCAAGAATTTGAATGATTCACTTATTTTAAGTTCTTTGCTTTCTAGTTGCCAGCAAATGTGAGCACACAGAGAATTTTAGAGCAGGAAAGGATGTTAGAGCTGTGTTAATCATTTGTGTGTTGTCTTGTCCTCTTTTTTAGCAACTAGAATGCAAACTCAGTGGATATGCTTGCTTTGTTATGCACTGATAATGCTTATTAGTTTCATAAGGGGCTCCCAATAGCACTTACCAGGTAGTCCCCTTCATTTGCCCTTGAAAGCATAGGCCTAGATAGGTTGAATGGCTTACCAAAATTCAAGCAGCTACTTAGTGTAGGACCTGGGCCCGGCATAACTCCTTAAGTTCAAGGCTCTTTTTACTGTAGTAGTTGGTTACCTCTCCCCAGGCCCACATACCTCTGTTCCTTTCCTGCTTTCTCTGATTCACTTTCTCATAGTGGTGTTTCCATCATGTTTTATTTTATTTTTAAATTTTTTCCTTATTGTTGAAAGTATTACAGATGTCCTCTCCCCCCCCACCCCGCCATTGACCCTTTCTAGTCCGGCCCGCCCCAGGCCTTCATCACACCATTGTCTATGTCCATAGGTTATGCATATATGTTCTTTGGTTGATCTCTCCCCCCCTCCCCCTTTTCCTCTGAGATTCAACTGTCTGTTCCCTGTTTCTATGTCTCTAGATCTATTTTGTTCATCGGTTTTTTACGTTTTAAATGTTGGGTTCCTCAGGGTAGGGATTGTGTCATATTCAGCTTCATTAGCTCTGATGCCTAGCACAGTGCCTTGTGAGGAGCAGATGCTTAGAATCTGATGAATTACCTTGTGAGAGCAGCATGTTTGTGGTCTCCATGTTTGTTGAAAAAACTAAAGTTAAACGGGATTGCATTTCACTGTACTATTCATAAAGGAGTGAGGTACCTGATAATGTGTGTGAGATACTGTACCTGCAGAATATTCCTGAAATCTCAATTGCAAATATTTATCATCTCAAAATACTTCCAAAGAATTACTACAGGTGGCTGCAGTAGTTAAAATTATTAATCTTTTGACAGTGTTTCTTTGTGGTATGTAAGAAACTATGATGCAGCATAAACCAGGTTTAAATTCTGGCTACTTTGAAAATAGCAGCTCCATCCTTCATGGCTGAACTGACTATCCAGAGAAATTCTTAAGTTACTATTTTTATGGTCACATTTGTGTCCCCTGCACACCTCTCCCCATTCACAGAAAAGATAAGATTCACCCACACTCTGGCATAAACACACCCAGTCCTCAGATCATTTACCAGGTTGAAGCATTATAGTTACCTGTTTCAAATCCTCAGCCTAGATTGGCTAGATAATACCTAGTAGTTTTACACATTATTTATAGTATTTTTTTCATTGAGCTGCACTATTTTCATTGACACCAGAGTGCACTGAAATACAGATTTTATTCCTATTCCTTACTTGTGATGAGAAAATATCAGCAGATTCAGTTGCTAGGAAACACCTGAATACTGAAAAGTTTTTTTGTTTTGTTTTTTTGTACTTGTAAATTCAATTCTTTGACAGTTCCACTCTCATAGAGGAAAAATGTATTCAAAGAAAGATGCATCACCTGTTAGTTTTTCAATTTAAAAATTTTGCACAGGGGGATCTAGGAATATGGAAAATGTTACAGGATTGATTAAGTGTTGAGAGTGTAATTTTTAACAGTGGCCGGACATTGAAAAGTAATGATTATGTATACGTCTTTGAATTTATTTTCTTAAAGTTTTCTGACTCATCATTAATGAGAAAAAGACACACACACACACACACACACACACAGAGGAAATTAAACCAAAGTAAAATACTATATGAATTAAACCAATTTTGTCTCATAGGATTGGCCACATTCAATATTAAGTCACCTATGTCTACTCTTTTTACCTGCAACACCTAATAATTATGTGTCAAAGAAAGAATGAATATTAAAAAAAAGTGCTTGGTTGTAATCATGTCTAGCTTTCCTTTATAACTGATTTTCATTTGGAAAAAGATGTTTATCCAAGTTCATTCCAGTAACTGTTTTTGTGTGTTCATCATGTGCCAGACAAAAACACTGGGGCACAAGTGTATGATTCAGTTTTCAGGGTGCTTGTAATGTTTGAGGGGGCAGAAGTGGGGAGAGATGACCAGGGCCATCACACGGTGCGGTCAGTGGAAGAAAAATGTACACTGAGTACAGAGGTAGCATAGGAAAGAGAGTGAGGAACTTGGCGTGGGGGTCATGGAGAGAGCCTCAAAGACGCCAGCTCCGAGCTGGGTTTTGCATGGCTCTGTCTTTGATGTGAATAATCCCTTGACCTTGTCTTTTTGGGGGTGGAGGTGAGGGATGGGGAATGGGACCGCTGTAAGTTCCTCTGTGTTTCTTCTTGTCCACACGCTTGGCTGAGAACAAGCCACGACATTTCTTTCTCCTCCTGCCTGCTCCATCAGGCAGGTTGAGCACAGCTCCTCATCCTGTACCTCCACATTGCACTGCTTGTCTGTGTGATTGCGCATGTGTACTTGAGGAGCTTGTCAGGGGGTGCAGGATCCATCGTTCGATTTACATGCATTGCGAAATCTTGAGTCTCAGAAATAAAACTCTATTAAGTAAGGCGTTAATGTGTTTATCCAGTAACACAGAGAGAACCCCGAGAACTCAAGTAGGCAGCATGTGTGCTGAAATTGGAGTGGTGCAGAGGCTTGTTTCCGAAATATTCTGGGAGAGCAATGTGCAACTTCAAACCAAAATAAAAATAACAAGTCAACATTGTCCAGAGTTGATGGAGATAATAGCTGATACTAGAAATAATCAAGGAACCATTGACTTGAGAAAAACAAAATGAACAGGTTTGATTTCCCCTGAAATTTAAAAAAGGCACTAAGGTTAGAAGTAAATGTTTTATGAGGCTCTTGCTGTTTGTATGAAATTCTTTTTACTCTTTGTAATTTTATTCTTTCAGGGTACATTTAAAAACATGACAGTCGGTGAGTATGTGTTTTCGTGCCTGCATTTTTAATCAGAAGCCTATCATGGAGTTATGAGCCTCTAGTAATATAGAAAGCACTTATGCTCTGGTTTTAAAAATGTATCCTTGTCCTTGGTGAAACTGTAATTTTGTCCATGTACAAATTATATTTGTTGAGCTGCAAAACATTTAGGTGCACAATGGCAGTGAGTTTAGTAAACTGAGGTGTGATTGGGGTAATGGTCTAGAAAATAGAGAACTGAAATGGGAGGAAGATAGAGAAGACAGATTTTTCTCTCATAAATTTGAAAACAGAAGAGTAAGCAAGATTGCTAACCAGACATGATCTTTTACCACTGTGCCATCAAAAATTCCAGTTATCACATTGATTATTAAAGCTAAAATAATGGAGAGAAGGTGAACTGATGTTAAATCTTTGAGGGAATAAAGCAAACTTTCATAGCTTTGGATTTTGGCAGGGCAGCTATAATCCTAAAGAGAGAGAATAATAATTTACATTTATAGCCTTTTCTCTCAAGTAGCTTAAATCTTTGTTAAGTACATTTTCATTAATCCTTTGGACTACTTTTAAGTTTTGTTGTGAATATTGAGAAGGAAATCATCTCTGCTTCTTGAGATGGCTGAAAAAAAAAGATATACTGAAAATCATAGAAATTGCGTTTTTACCTTGATGGCTGCAATGCTTTGTTCTTAGCATTCTCAGTTCTTAACACTTTGATGAAGAAATTTTTATATCAGTTGCGTACTGTGGGATAGGCCTGAGGCAGCGTACACACACACACACATTCACACTCTCTCAATTTGAAACTGTATATTTCCCCTTTAGTTTCACGTGGTGCTAAATCATTCTTCTTAAGTGAAGAAGCTCTGAGCTTGACCAGTATTAACTAAAGAATTGGCGTGCTGGGTAATGGCAGTCATGGTAGTGGTGATGGGTGGTAGCACTTGCTGTAAGCCAGCCACTATGAAATTTATATATGCATTGCCAATTTAACCCTGTCTGTAACATTATGAGGTGGTTAGTAATATGATTTTTGCAGATGAGGAAACTGAGACTTTGAAAGGTTAAGTAGCTTATCTAAGATCACAGTACTAGTTGCTGGGCCAGAATTCTAGCGCAGTGTATGAAATCCATGGTTTCTCTGCCCATGGTCTTCACTGATATCTGCCTCTTTATGGGAAGTATAAATAGGATTCCTTTTTCCTTTTTTTGGGATCAGTGTTGATGAGCATAAATGTGTTAATGAATTCTTTACTCTATTGCCATGATAGAATTGGGGATTTTTATCAGTTCAAAATATCTTAAACAAGTAGTGTAAGATGTTTAAGTAAAGGAGGGGTTATTTTTCTGATCCAACCTGAGACAGGGGTTTGCTCACCACACTGCAGTAGCTTGATAACACCAGGCACATGTCTCTGAAGTCCTCTTATACTTCCTTCCGGATTATGCCTCTGGGTTGCAGTGTGCCAGCTGCTTAGCTTCATTTTCCATGCTTACCTTAGCCAGATCAGCTGCCTCTGCTCCTCTTCATCAGGGGAGCAAATGTTTTCTCAGAATTGTTATTCCTTATTTCTCTTTCCTAGCAAAATGCTGTGTATTTCTCTTTGGCCGGAACTTGCGTCTCATCAGCTCCTTTGAGAGAGCAAATATTTCATGTCTTCAGCCACTTTTGGTAGAGGCAGGCCAGGGATTAGGTGATTGAGGAGCCAACTTGTGTGTTTGCCACAAGATTGATGAGCTCTCCTGAATGTAGGTGAGACGAAGTGCACTTACGCGCAGATGGATTGGAAGAGGATTTCTCAGTGTGTACCCGGTGGGCATGAGCCGTTTTCCATGGTGGACGGTAGTACTAGGAGGTGACAGTATTGCTGATGAGTTAATGGAACATACCTTCATTTTGGCTAAATGGGCTGGTGATCTTTAGCAAGTTGTGAAGAAAGGAGAGGCTTTGGGGGAAGGAAGCTTGCAATTTATTTTTGAGATAAACTGGGTTGAGTGAGAACAACTGAAATCAAGAATGTGATGAATCCATGTGAGACTTGTAGGTTTTAGGGGCTCAATAATACATTATTAGCCAGACTTTTTTTTTTAATAGTAGTTGTTTTTGAATGATGATCAGATTGATGTTATCATTATCATTTGGATCACTAAATTCAGATTGATGACTCTCTTAAGTGATGGAGTGAAGGTGGTCACTGCCTGGGTATTCTTGGGGATGGATTGTTTCTGATCCTTCCTGCTCTCGTGTCCCAAGTTGCCAACTATGGCTGTAGAAGGTAGCAAAGGAAAGTGGAAAAACAACCCTATGTTATGACTTAGAGCCCTCTGAGTTTGCGCACCTGTGTAAAGGAAAAATCTGCAGATAATGAAAGATACTGAAATAAATGCAAAGTTATTGTCATCCACTCTGGGCCTGGGTGCCTGGCAAGTGACAAAGTAGCCTTATCTATATAAGTTATCCAATAAGTATATTCTTACTTTTATTATCATTTAATTTTTTTAAAAATTAATTTCAGAGGAAAGGCGAGGGAGAGATGGAAACATCAATGATGACAATCACTGATCGGCTGCCTCTTGTATGCTCCCTGCTGGGGATCAAGCCTGCAACCCAGGCATGTGGCCTGCCCAGGAATCAAGCCAGGACCTCCTGGTTCATAGATTGATGGTCAACCACTGAGCAACACCAGCTGGGCTATCTTCACTTTTAAAAATAACTTTCTTTCTTCATGATTCTGTCGTGTTAAGTTGCTTTGCTAACTGAGGTCCCTTAATTCATTGTTTTAGACAAGGACTTTGTAGTGTCTTTGTCGGTGGTGTTTTTTTTGTTTGTTTGTTTTGTGACAAAATATGATGTATTTTATACCAACTTAAACTTGGATGGAGACACTTCAGTAGATATTCTTACTGTTCAAACCTTCCATCTCCGTTAAATTCTTTTCAACATCATTCCCGCTTTCTCTAATCCTATAGTCAATCCACTCCATGTCTTTATATTTCATACACTCATCTTCTTATTATTACTCACTTACTCCATAATCTTTCAACTCAGTGTCTTGTGTCTTAGCTTTTTTAAATCCATATTTCTCCCAATCTTATTATCATGGTAAAATACACATAACACAGAGTTTATTGTCTTAACCATTTTTAAGTGGACATATTAAGTACATTCACATTGTATGCAACCATCACCAACATCCGTCTCCAGAACTTTCTTCATCTTGCAACACTGAAATCTGTAGTATTAAAAAATAATGCACCTTGCTTCCCTCCCCGGCCCTTGGCACTCACCCTTCTACTTTCTTTCTTTTTATCTTCTCTTTCCTCCAAACCCCCAATCTCTTGTAACCACCCTTCCACTCTTTGTTACCATGAATTTGGCTTTTTTAAAAATATGATTTATTTTTTAAGAATTCCATGTGTGAGATCATGTAATTTTTGTCTTACTATGTCTAACTTATTTCACGTAGCAAATACCCTCAGAGTTTGTCCATGTTGTTGCAAATGAAAGGATTCAGCTCTTTTTATTAAAGGCTGAATTAATATTCGTGTGTGTGTGTGTGTGTGTGTGTGTGTTTCATCCATTGATTTGTTGATGGCCATTTAATTTGTTTCCATATCTTGGCTAATGAACATGGGAATGCAGATAGATATCTCTTTGAGAGAGTTTTATTCTTTGGATTGTACTGTTTTTTAAGAAGCAGAACTTAGACCACCCATTCTCTTCATAAAATAAAACTAATATATTCTTTGGAAATGCATTTTTCTCTTTTAGTCCCCATTAAATCTTCAGCCATATTTCTAGTTGTGTGTTTCTTCTCTACTTTGGGTAATTTTCTCTTTCTGTTAGTGATAAAGCAAGGCAAGGCATGAAGAAGTAGGAGAGTGAGGTGGGGAGGAACTTATTGGTAAATAACACTTAGTTTGGGGTTCAGTAAAATGAATTGCTTATGTTAATATAGCTTAGTGAAAATAATGTGAGAAATACAGAAAAATTACTTCAGTGTAAACATTTTAGGAATTGCTTTTGAGCTTTGTATCCTACCATGTTTTATTTAGGAACTCTGTATTGCATTAATTTGTTTACATGCCTATCCTATATTTTACCTTTCCATAATTGTCTATGTTCTTATTGCTTCCTTGTACATAGTGTTTGGCATGTAGGAGGTGCTTGAAAATATTTGTTGATCTGAAAACTCACCGTCCATTTTCCTCAACTATTTCTTGAAATTGCCTTGAAAGAAATATATATATATATATAAAATAAATTATAATATAATATATTAATATATATGTAATGTAATACTATATTACATATCAATACATATATCATTAATTTGTAACAATATCTTAATAAATATATTAATATTTTTTGAAATAAATAGAAAATATAGTAAGAGCTGCCCTAAGGGGAAGCATGACCACTATGTTTTTACAGTTTTAAATTTGGCCCAGTAAAATAAGCTGTTCA
>PVJC01045526.1:0-13679 GCA_004026665.1 Murina feae | reverse complement strand
TCCTCATGACTGGCTACACCCCCCTCACCACGGACCAGTCGGTAAGAACAGCCCAACTGGCCCAGAAACCTCTAACCTGGCCTCTCTTCTCCCTGCTGCCCCCGGAGGCTGTGCTCAGGGACTGGCACAGGCTGTAAGACTTCCTTGCTGACTTGCTCTCCTCTCTGCCTTGCCTCTGGCTCCCTGCAGGGTCTGGGCTGTATGGGGTTTACTTACGCTCTTGCACAGGGGCATGGGTTTGCTGAGCCCAGGAGGCTAAGATTCCTGATCCCACAGCAGAGGCTCAGTATAGGCCTGAATCTAAAGACACTCCCCGAAGAGGCCATACTGCCCCAAACCTGGTGGGGGACGTGTGTTGCCTACTCTTCTCTGTCTGTGCATCTGTGGACTGCGCCCTGAGTGCTGACCTGGTCCCTGTGTCCCACTGTCCCCTCAGGTGGCCAGTGTGAGGAAGACCACTGTCCTGGATGTGATGAGGCGGCTGCTGCAGCCCAAGAACGTGATGGTGTCCACCGGCCGGGACCGGCAGACCAACCACTGCTACATCGCCATCCTCAACATCATCCAGGGCGAGGTGGATCCCACTCAGGTAGGTGAGGCCCCTTCGTTCCACCCTGGACCCTGCAGGGGTAGAGGAGAGGCGACCACCACCACCCCTGTGCCCACCCCAGGTCCACAAGAGCCTGCAGAGGATCCGGGAACGGAAGCTGGCCAACTTTATCCCCTGGGGCCCAGCCAGCATCCAAGTGGCCCTGTCCAGGAAGTCTCCCTACCTGCCCTCTGCCCACCGCGTCAGTGGGCTCATGATGGCCAACCACACCAGCATCTCCTCGGTGAGTTTCACAGTTTGCACCTCTTTTCCCATAATCCTTTTCCTGGTTGTGCTCACCTCTCTGCATCCCCGCTGCTCTGCTTCTGGCTCTGTTGCTGTGAAGATAGCCCCGCCTGGTTCCCTGGCTGTCTGGGCCACATTGTTTCTCAGAGTTCTTTTGACCCCCTGCCTTCCGCACCCCTCAAGCTCTTTGAAAGGACCTGCCGCCAGTACGACAAGCTGCGGAAGCGGGAGGCCTTCCTGGAGCAGTTCCGGAAGGAGGACATCTTCAAGGAGAACTTCGACGAGCTGGACACATCCAGGGAGATTGTGCAGCAGCTCATCGACGAGTACCATGCGGCCACGCGGCCAGACTACATCTCCTGGGGCACCCAGGAGCAGTGAGTCCCCCAGAACAGAGACCCTCATCTGCCTTACTGGTTGGCCCAGGCCCTGCCTGGCTGACCACCCTCAGAGCACAGATCAGGGACCTCACACATTTCTTTCTCTTAAACACACCTACATATACCCTCTGTTGGCATGGGGACACATGTCTTCCTCCTGCGATGAGACTATGTTTAATAAAGCACTGGATTTAAGTCAAATCACTGGTCTCTTTGAAGGCTTGGATACTGGGGAAGAGGAACGCCTGTTTTCTTGCCATCACTAACAGGGTCCTCCCCCATTTCTAGCATCTCCGCTCTGAGCATACAGCGTCCCCTGGTTTTTCCTTCCCCTACCTGGCTTTGGAGAACAGGGATGGGGTTGACCCACATGAGACATTTGTTTCCAGGGTAAAAAGGCCTACAGGTGCTGCTGTGCTCTCTACCTGACACCCTGGCTCCCAGTTCCTTCCCACCCCTCCCTGTATCAGGTGACTGTTTCACCAGTTTCACATTCCCACATCCGAGTGTCTTACTGATTATCAGGGCAACGGGCCTACAGCAGCCGCCCCCACCGCCAGACTCTACAGAGTCCGCCCAGTGGCTTTAATCTGGCAAGTGGGACTGCCTGAGAGCCAGGCCAGGAGAGTCACTGGTCAGGCAGCTGGAGCCTAGGACAATTAAATCGGGAAACCAAACCTGAAGCCTAGACTAAGCAGGGCCAGAAATGGGCCTATAGGTGCCATGATTCTGTTCTCAGGTGCTCTGGTTATTTAAAGGGCCAGTGCCTTCCACTTCTGGTGGAAGATGGCAGAAAAGTAGTAAATCCATTTTGCTGTTTAAAGCTTCCAGGTCGCCCTGGTTGGGTGGCTCAGTTGAAGTGTCCTTCCGTACACCAGGATTGTGGGTTAGACTCCCGTTCCGGGCACACACCCAGGTATAGCTGGGGCGCATACAGGAGGCAGTGATCTATATTTCTCCCACATCAATGTCTCTTTCTCTCTTAAAAATAAATAGATCTTCAGAATCAAAAGGGCAAAGCAAGTTGTCCCTAGACTGTCTTGGATGGTCAGGCCCCTTTTAGGCCCTTATGCACCCCAAAGGTAAGGACTGTAGTAGCAGTAACATGTAGTACTGGGTTACGTACTAAACATTTTGTTTAATCCTCACGACAACGCTCTGGAGTGGTAGATATTATTATACATCCCATTTTATAAATGAGGAAACAGGCCAAGAATTTGATTTACCAAGTTACCCAGCTAGTAGATGGCAGAGTTGGAGTCAAACCCTGGTTTGCCTGACTGCCTTCAGTGTTACTGAATATTGTACATCAGCCTGCTTTTTTTTGTGATAACATCCAGGGCTGGTGTAGAATCATCCCGTTTCTGAAGGTTTTTTAGAGCCATTGGATGGGCCCATAGTGGTCAGAGGATGTGGGGACCTTGAACACCTGTGCAGGTAGGGCAGATGCAATCCAGGTGGGGAGGTGTCAGCCTCCGCTGACTACAGGTACACCTACAAAGTGTCCCCATTACTCAGGTCAGAGTAGCTGGGGACCTGTGTCTGCCTTCTTACCCTCACCACCCCACACTGTCTGCAGTCAAAGCTGGAGGATCGGGCCCAGCCCATGAGGGACTGGGGCTGGCAGAGCTCTCAGCACACAGCCCTAAAAGGTGTCTGCAGCTCCCCGGGGAGGCTGAAGAGCACCCAGGAACTTTGGACAAGTTAAAAACATTTCCCCCTTACTATTGGCCTGGGACACACTTTTCCTTTCAGGAACCTATTATCTTTCATAAAGCTCTGTAAACAGAACAGCGTACAGGCCAGACCCTTACGCACAAAGGGAACCCTTGCCAGGTTACTAGGCAGAGAACAGGCAGTCAGAATCCATGCCCTGGGCAGGGAGGCCACAAGCCTTGTCATTACAACAGTCAAAGCATGAGCTTATCACTATCTGTTGCCAAGGCTGACTCAGGGAGAGCCTCCCAGTCGGGAGGGAGATTGACTTCAGGGAAGATCAGCCCGCACCTGGTCTCTTCTTGGCTCCCCCTCTGGCCCCTGCACCACTCTAACCTTGCCTTGCTCTTCTCCCTCTACTGCTCCTGCCCCTGATGACCAGCATTTCATCACTTGGGGGCATCTGCATGAGTGGGGATCATAAGGTGGCAGCTGTGGTGAGGCTACTATATGTGGGTGCCAGCTGGCCCAACTCCGGGCCACATGATCCCAGGGCCCTCCTTTGCAGGAGCCCCATGCAGAGGAAACACCCGGCTAGTCCAGAGTAAAAGTTTCGTGTGGATGGTACTATGGTCTCCAACCCAGAGCAGTGAACACCCTACGCAAGTGGGCCTCCTGGGGAGGGAGAACTCATTGGATCCTCACAGAGCCTCCTGCAAAGATATTTTCTGACTGCTGAGTGCCAGGCATCACAAGCACAGTCTAATACCTCAATGCCAGCTTCAGAGCCAGGCCCCTCCCCCAGGGCTATTTCCAGATGGCCCATCACCCCACACCAGCGCAGCCCTCCCTGTTCTTGGCTGGCAACAACCCCCAACGTGTGTCAACTAGAGGGCAGTGAGGAGGCCAGGTGGAAAGGGAGAGAGGCCTCTGGGAATCAGGGCAGCAGGTGGTGCTGGTGGTGAAAAATCCCCGTGGTGTCTGAGAGACTGCAAGCAGCAAAAGCAACCGTCCCAGTGAGAGACTCGGCTGATGGAACACTGGAGAGAAGGCAAAATGCTCAAGCCTGGAATGGGGCCTCTTTTTGACTAAACAAAGAAACGGAAGTGAGCCAATTAAAGGTGATGTTCACAGAACATTCCATGTGATGGGACCCTAGGGACCCTCGAACTAGCATGAGACGGAGACCGAGTGGCAGGAAGCACGGGACCCCAGACAGAGTGGTGTAAACGAATCTGAAACTCGGGGATTGTAACTTTGGAAAGGGGATTGAGATGAGGTGAAGGGGTGATGAGGATAAGCACAGACGCCGGACAGAGCTGGGGATCAGTCCAGGAAGCCGTACCCGTGGTCTCCACCAGCCACAGGCATTCTAGATCTCCCTGGACCCGGCAGGCACGCTGCAGTGGAAAGTTGATTAAAATTCAATATACAATACCCCCTCCAGTAATGCCAACTGCGACTGGCTCACTTTTCATTCCCTCTCGGGTGTCTTAAGCAGGGAAGGGGCTACCCTAGGAGATGAACAGAAACAGTTTAAATGGACATTCTGATGTACTAATTCATCATTTGTAAGTTTTCATTCAATCCCCAAGGGCCAGCTCACTGAGGCATGAATTGGTAAAACTGAGTTTCTTGCAAAGTGACAGGCCCTGTCTGTCGGGGGTCTAACACCCCATGCCACCCGGATAGAAAACCCCCTCAGGTCTCTGGCAGTGAGTGCTCTGTTAGGGACCCTGGCTGTGGAGCCCAGAGGTGGGCAAGTCTTTCCTCCAATCCATCACTGAATTATTAATAGGATAACCAACTCATCCTGGTTTTAACATTAAAAGTCCTGAGACCCAAGAATCCTTTGGATTCAGTTTTAAAATTAATATTCCCATATCCCCTCAGTCCTGGGAAAACCAGGACAATTGATCACTCTAAATTAAAGAATTCCACAGAAATATACAGATAATGTATTGTAGAATTGCATACCTTACATAACTTTATTAACCCATGTCACCCAATGCATTCAATAAAAAAATAAAATTTAAAAAGTTTAAAAATAAATAAAAATCAATTTAAATTGAAAAAATAAAGACAAAAAAATAAAGAACTTCACAGAGAATGATCAGAAAATATTGAAACAGTATGTATGAATGATCAGAGCTGAACTGAGCCTCGGTGACATTTGTTCATGAATTAAGCAATCATTTATTAAAAATGGAGATCAGCCCTGACCAGTTTGGCTCAGTGGATAGAGCATCGGCCTGCAGACTCAAGGGTCCCGGGTTCAATTCCGGTCAAGGGCATGTACCTTCGTTTTGGGCACATCTCCAGTGGGGTGTGTGCAGGAGGCAGCTGATCGATGCTTCTCTCTCATCGATGTTTCTGGCTCTCTATCCCTCTCCCTTCCTCTGTAAAAAATCAATAAAGTATATATTTTTTAAAAGATGGAGATCACAGCCCTGGTTGGTGTTCTCAGTGGTGAGAGTATCAACGCATGCACCAAAAGGTCTCTGATTTGATTCCTGTCAAGGGCAGGTACCTGGGTTGTAGGATCGCTGGCCCTGTCACGGTATGTGCAGGAGGCAACCAATGGATGTGTCTCTTTCACTTTGATGTTTCTCTCGCCTTCCCTTGGTGTGGCTCAGTGATTGAGCATTGATCCATGAACCAGGAGTCACAGTTCAATTCCCAGTTAGGCACATGCTCAGATTGGGTGCTGGATCCCCAGTGGGGGGCGTGCAAGAGACAACCAATCAATGATTCTCATCATGGATGTTTCTCTCTCTCCCTTTCCCTCTCACTCTGAAATAAATTTTTTAAGATGTATATCATGACTCAGACAAGTACATAAATCAAGTTTCATAATTTTTTGTGTGAAAAACTCCTAAAAAATAAGAACTGGTGCTCTCTAAAGTGAATTAAATAATATAGTTACATAATCAAGTAGATCTTTCATTTTATAATCATGGCTTAAGTAAACTTCATAAATCTATTTTCATATGTAGAACACATATAGATAAGAAAATATCTTTTCTTCACATTCCCCAAAGATAATTTAGCTTTTCACTTTAGAAAAAGATTTCTTCTAAAACAAGTAATTGTGAAAAGTCTTATCCCTAAAAATTACATATTCAACCAACTTGTGCCTCAGAACTAATTTCTGCAAATATGGGAAAT
Source organism: Murina feae (assembly GCA_004026665.1). NCBI lineage: Eukaryota > Metazoa > Chordata > Mammalia > Chiroptera > Vespertilionidae > Murina > Murina feae. The sequence goes on along the minus strand of PVJC01045526.1, from coordinate 7,640 downwards.
ATAAAAGTTGATATGTTTTTAAATTGTTGATAGATATGTTTCTTTCACTATAAAGCAAAACCAGTACGCTATACAACTGATTCCATAAATGTGTTCCCCAAAGCCTAATCCAATGCCCACCCACCCCCCCAAAGCATACAGTCCTCGACTTAGACAAATATGACTTAAGATCCACTAGGAATTTTGGGGACCAAATGAAGAGCTACTCCTTTTCCACTGAAAGAAGGCTTGACCTTCCTCTGGGTAACTTGCACTCTGTTCCTGATCAGCTGGCAATTATCCCATTTTGTTTCAATTAATGATTAATTTCCCTGCCCTCTCTGCTGGCCTATGCATTTCCACGCCTGGGACAGTGTCTTTTATCTCTATGGCCCTGGTATCTACCCCAGGTCCTAGCACAATGTAGCAGTTAGACAAACATTGGTTGTACAAATGAAAGAATAATGTTAAGGCCACAGCGTCTGCTCCCTGCCTTTCGTTTAACGAGACATTAAAAGACATACCACACAATCAGATAACAGTCTATCCCCGGATAAGTTTGCATGTTCACTCTTGGTCTACGGATTAGGAATATTGTGACTTAATTCTAGACCATTTTCAAAGAGGAGGGGAAAGTGGGGAAGACATAATTGCTGCAAGTTTAGAAATGAGATTTTAAAAATTCGTGTGACATAAGAAAAGATAGCCCAAGATTCTTTTCTTTTTTTAAATATATTTTTATTGAAGGGAAAGGAGAGAGAGAGATGGAAATATCAATGATGAGAGAGAATCATGGATCGGCTGCCTCCCGCGCGCTCCCCACTGGGGATCAAGCCTGAAACCTGGGTATGTGCCCTTGACTGGAATCGAACCCGGGACCCCTCAGTCCTCGAGCCAATGCTCTATCCACTGAGCCAAACCAGCCAGGACACCCAAGATTCTTATACTGAACAGTTTACGGCAGCCAAGAAAAAAATGGCCTGATGTAGCTGAATTTCTGATATTTGATCCTTTGGAAATGCTCTCAATGGATACCTTATACAAGGTACCATTAGCACCTGAATGGAAACAAACCAGTGACTATGCGTGTCTTACTTCCTACAAGATCAAATAATAGTTATGACTCATGTCTGGACCTGTGGACAGCTGCACCGAAGTGGGATATCAGTGGACAGTAGAGCAGTTCCAAGGCCAAACCTGTAAAGTAAGTTGGGGAAAGGGCTGGTCAGAACTGGCTCAGCTAGAGGGTCTCCTGTAGGGGAAAACAAAGTTGCCAACTGGATGTGTTCCTCTGAAACAACCTCCAGTGCCCGACCCTGCTCAAGGAGCACAGCCACAGCCAAGAGGTGGCTGAAAGGAGGTGGTTGAGCACTGACCTACGACCAGGAGGTCATGGTTGGTTCGATTCCTGGTCAGGGCACAGGCCCGGTTTGTGGGCTTGATCCCCAATGTGGGTCTGCAGCAGGAAGCAGGTGATCAATCCTTCTCTCTCATCATTGATGTTTCTATCTCTCTTCCCTCTCCCTTCCTCTCTGAGATCAATAAAAATATTTTTTAAAACTAAAAAAAATAAAAGAAAATAAAGAGTGTAGTTTGGCCTCGGAGTCGCCAAACTACAGCTGGTCCAATGAGGAAAACACTGGGCCAAACAGCCCCACTTCTTGCCCCAAATCTTGAAAATAATTTATCTTCCTTTCCCAAATCCAGAGTCTTCCCTGAGAATTCCCACCCTTGTCCTACCCATGTCCCACCCTTGCTTAGGATTCCTAAACCTAGAAAGAACTGCTACCCAAAATTTTTCTCTTGCCCACTTAGATTCCAGTTCTGGAAATGGTACCATTCTGAGCACCCCATCAGCCTGGCCTCCGAGGCTGGAAATGAATCAGAGAGCACTGACCACAGAGATAATATGAAAAAATATCCCAAAGTTCATGAAAAGAATGACGGAGAGATGAACATACAGGGTTTAGGTCAAGAGGCCAAGGAAGGCCAGGCTTGCTACCTCTGATTCTAGAACATGACCACAGGCAATATAGCTGAAGAGGGCCCCTCGCCCCCCACCCAGAGCCAGGCAACAGCCTTAAATTAAGTCTATTGTGGCCCCTGGAAATCCTTGTAACCTGGCTCTCTTGGAGATTACAAAGACATCAGTCCTGAGAACACGGAAACTCTGTCTGCTCTGGGGTTCAGTTATGTCCAAGGATCTCCCCACAGTGACTGTTCCACCCCAACAGCTGTTCCTTTGAATGCACATATTTATTTCCCTGTGCACTGCCATTATCTCCTGCTCATTCAGCAAGTTCCTCACCACCATCTCTCACCCTATCTGTGTGCACATGCCTTCAGGTAACTGCTTTTGTCAGCTGGTGCAGTAGCTGCTGATCCATAGGCCCTGAACCACCAAACTGATCATTACTACCCTCTCTCTCTCCATTCATTTGTATTCCTTCCGGGTGAATAAGGCCCCAATAAATGCTAAATGCATGCCTTCCCTCCGCTTGATCCATGGATCTTTTTGAGAACCCACCATGAACCTCCCCAGAAGAATATAAACATGAATTTGAAAACAATTTCAAAGGATTTTTGACTTATAAAACCCATCCTTCAGACCCCAACCCAATGCTAACAATTCCTGATGTCAAGAAATTATGGCATAGCCCCAGCTGGTTTGGCTCAGTGGATAGAGTGTAAGCCTGTGGACTGAAGGGTCCCCCCAGTTGGATTCTGGTCAAGGGCATATGCCAGAGCTGCAGGCTTGACCCCCAGTAGGGGGCGTGCAAGAGGCAGCCGATCAATGATTCTCTCTCATCATTGACTTTTTTATCTCTCTCCCTTCCTCTCTGAAATCAATTTCTTAAAATACATTTAAAAAAAAAAAAAAAAGGAAAAAAGAAAGCCCAGCCGATATGACTCAATGTTTGAATGTCAACATATGAACCAGGAGGCCACTATTCGATTCCCAGTCAGGGCACATGCCTGGGTTGCAAACTCCATCCCCAATGTGGGGTGTGCAGGAGGCAGCCGATCAATGATTCTCTCTCATCATTGATTTTTTTTTTATCTCTCTCTCTCCCTTCCTCTCTAAGATCATTTTAAAAAATTTTGAAGAAAGAAAACAGGACTGAATGTCAACTGTAATTGAAAAGTAAAAAAACATTTAAGCCTTGGCCAGTTTGGCTCAATGGTTAGAGGGTCAGCTTGCAGACCAATAGATTGGGTATGATTCCGGTCAAGGGCTTGTACCTCAGTTGCAGGTTTGTGTATCTGGTTGGGGTGCGTGTGGAAGGCAACCAATAGATATGTTTCGTTCACATCAATGTTTCTCTCTCTCTCTACCCCCCTCCTCCCTCCCTTCCACTCTGTCGGAAAATCAATGGAAAAAATATCCTCAGGTGAGGATTAAAAAAAAAATTTAAAAATAAAGAAATGGTGGCACTACTAAAGAAATAGGCAGTTATAAGAGTGAGAGCTTAAGCTTAATTCTTCCCTACCTGTTCTCCATATGAATAAAAGCCTGCAGAGGATTTGGGAAGGAAAGCTGGTCAACCTCATTCCTGAGGTACACCTGGCTAATGATCTAGGGAGGCAGGACATGGGCCCCTCCCCTTGCCCACACCAATACACCCCTATGCATGGGTCTAGCCCAGACATTACACACCTTCCCATATTGCCCTCCAGGTAAGCTGGTGAGTCTGGTGCTCACCCTGTCACCTTGGAATCGTGGGTGAAAAAGACTTCCTCCAGGTCTGTTGGGCCAGACCTTCCTGGAGCACATCTTTAGGTAGAACTCCGCTGAGCTCAGTGACGACTGCCACCTGGCCATGGGCCAGATTCCATTTCCTGGGTTACTCTGATCTCCTCAAAAACAACAGCTATCCCTGAGCTGATGTTCTCATGCTAGTATCCTACTCCAAACCTCTCTGCCTCTAAAGAAAACAGTCTTGATCTTGGCACAGGGAAGTCCTCATCACACACACACACACACACACACACACACACACACACACACATGGCTGCCACCCAGCCTTCCACCGTCCTCCCCGCCCCCCACCCCCTCCCGCCTGCAACCTATGCCAAAAATGATTACATATTATGAACATAATCGAACATCTGTGGACCCCAGGGATGGGGCAAGATCTTACTGCCATTCCACAGATCAGGGACTTCTCACATTCTCGCCTTTCCTAACCAAGGTGACTTCTTCCTCCCCGTAAACATGGGCCCATCCTTCGGACTGGTAGAGGATTACCAAGAAAAACACAGCTTCAAGGGAACAAAAAATCACCGCTGGGATCCAAATCGGAGTCAACTTGCTGCTATGAACTATTACATGAATTTCTAATTGTGCATAACCTATTATCAGACTTTTTAAATTCATTTTAGAGAAAAGAAGAGGGAATGAGAGAGAGAAATATCGATTTGTTGTTCCACTTATCCATGCATTCATTGGTTGCTTCTTGTATGTGCCCTGACCAGAGATTGACCCCACAACCTTGGCATAGTGGGACAATGCTCTAACCAACTGAGTTACCCGGCCAGGGCTGACTGTTACCAGATTCAGCCAAATTCTGGCCCCTCACCACGTGCTTTCTAGGAATGCGATGTAATTAAAATGTTTTCATAACCTACTTATCAGTTGCTAACTAGATTCGTGATCTCAGGCAGGTCACTTCCTGTCCCTGGGCTTTGGTTTCATCATTCATTCACTGGACAAATATTTATTGAGAAGCTAGTAAGATCCAGGCCCTCTGTTAAGTGCTGAAGACAACAAAGATGAGCAAGGTCTCTCCTGGCTGAATAATTTCTCACTCTATTGTTCATGTGTTAATGTAAATACCTTGTCATGTGACTGCAAGAGGAAACTGGGAGGGGAGCACACCTGTGTCTGATTAGGGGTGGAGGGGGGTGTAAAAATAAGGGGTTGGGCTTCTAGCTCAAAGAGTCTGTTTCTTCCAAGATGGTGATGAATTGCAAAAGGACACAGAAGCCATTTGGATATCCCATTCCAGGGAACTGTGTGGAACGCCAGCCCTCCACCAGTGCAGATAAGAAGTTTACCATTGGCAGTTCACCATCTGGCACTGATACCTCTCTTTCAAATCGAATAGAGGCCAGATTCTCGTTATCAGACTTCTGTGTTATCCAAGTCTAATGATCACCTAGGAATGTAAATGACACTTGGTGAAATCAAGTCTCTTCCATTTCAAAGGTCAGAAAGCGCAGGCCATATACTGTGCCCTACATACATAGATATACTTAACCAACTGACGAAGCAAACATCATTTAGGAGGAGGAAAAAAGGAACCCAGACATACATAAAATAAATCCATCATAAGGTTTTCTTTCAAGCACAAGCAGACATAAAACCTATTGATGTATTATTGCCGGGAACTCAGTATTAACCATGAGATGCTATTGAACTAAAGTTGCTAACTGTGGCTTACAATTAATTTGCACACTAACTAATACTATTTAAATTCTCAAATACTGAAAGGGGCAGTTATGAACTCCCAAAAGGTCAATATCCTTCTAGGTTCTTTTCTTTTTCTGCTTAGCCATATTTCTGCTTAACTATATTTACTACAACAAATATGTTTTGATATTGTAATGTTTAAAACCTGGTATAGGTTATTATTTTGTACTAGAGGACTGGTGCACGAAATTCTTGTACTGGAAGGGGGGCAGCATCCCTCAGCCCGGCCTACACCCTCTTGCAGTCTGGGAGCCTTTGGGGGATGTCCGACTGATGGCTTAGGCCCGCTCCCCAGGGAGAGGGCCTAAGCCAGCAGTCAGACATCCTTAGCGCTGTCACGGAAGTGGGAGAGACTCCCGCCACCACTGCTGCATTCCCCAGCTGTGAGCTTGGCTTCTGGCTGAGTGGTGCCCCCCCCCCCCCCCCGTGGGAGTGCACTGACCACCAAAGGGCAGCTCCTGCATTGAGCGTCTGCCCCCTGGTGGTCAGTGCATATCATATCAACCAGTCATTCTGCTGTTTGGTTGATTTGCATATTAGCCTTTTATTTTATGATAGAATAAACTGTCATCAACCATTACAACATTTAATGTCTTTCCCTTTCCCTCCCTACCCTCCAAGCACTTTACCACTGGCTTCCTCATTCTCAAGCTCCATAACTTTACCTTCCTTTACCTCTATAACTCGTTCCCTAAGCCCATTTCTTCTAGGAATTACTTTTCCTATCTCTGTCATTTACCACTGTCTTCCCAAGGAAGTGCGAGGAATCTGATGCTGCCACATTCAGACTAGCTGGTAAATCAGTAAAGTGCTTAAAATGGTACCTTTTATGTTATGTATATTTTACCACAATTTAAAAAAATAAGTACTTAAACAACTTTAATTTAAAAAATACAGTTGACTTGTGTATATGAACCTTGTATTCTGTAACCTTTCTAATCTCACTTATTAGTTCCAGTAGGTCTTTTTTATATTCCTTTGATCTTTCTATGTACAATCATGACTTATGTCTCCTGTATATAAAGACAGTTTTCTTTCTTTCAAAAAAAAAAAATCTACGTTGACAAAGCAAAGGTTCCAGAGGATAAAATCTTGTGTATTTTTTGTACCTTCCAGTGCTTCCAAGATATGCCAAGGAGGAGGAACCATGTCACACGGATGTCAACTCAGATTAGGGAAGATACGATCAAAATTACTTTGATTCCAACACGTGACAATAGTTTGAAAATGACTTTGCTTCACCACGTGATTAACAAAAACACCTTAAATCATGGGTCACTCTGGAGCCAAAGAGGAATGATGGCAGAGGGAATTGGACATTAGCTATTTCCAGGGTTCCTTGCTTATGTGATCACAGGGTGACTCAACAGAGGGAACATTGTTTCAACCTGTTTGGTCTGGGTCCATTCAGAACACACACTTGCTGACTTGCTTCTATCATTAATTTACAGATGGGGTTGAAGTAGGCAAGGGAAGGGACTCTGACAGTCTGCACAGGGGAAAACTCAGAACAGTCAGACCCGCCTGCCCCAAAAGCCTGCACAAAAGGATTATCCAAGACCTGCAGAGGCCTAGGGCCGATAGCCAAAGTCATAAACGAGGAGGTAAGGAGCTAGAGGGGCAGGCAGGCCAGGACTGGCAACAAGAGCTCCAAGACAAATGAAAACCATTAATAAAAAGCAGCCCTAACTGGTTTGGCTCAGTGGATAGAGCATTGGCCTGTGGACTGAAGTGTCCCAGGTTCAATTCTGGTCAGGGGCACGTACCTTGGTTTCGGGCACATCCCCAGTAGGGGGTGTGCAGGAGGCAGCCGATCATTGGTTCTCTGTCATCATTGACCTTTCTATCCCTCTCTCCTCCCTTTCTCTCTGAAATCAATAAAAATTAAGAAAATAATCTCTCTCTCTCTCCCTCTCCCCCCCCCCCACATATATATACTAGAGACCCAGTGCACGACATTTGTCCCTCAGCCAAGCCTGCACCCTTTAGTAGTCCAGGAGCTCTTGGGGAATGTCCAACGGGCCTAAGCCAGCAGTCAGACATCCTTAGCACTGCCATGGAGGCGGGAGAGGCTCCTGCCACCTCTGCTGCGCTCGCCAGCAATGAGCCCAGCTTCTGGCTCACAGCACTCCCTCTGTGAGAGTGCACTGACCACCAGGGGGAAGCTCCTGTGTTGAGCGTCTGCCCC
>PVJC01045525.1:0-13423 GCA_004026665.1 Murina feae | reverse complement strand
GGTGAAGAATAACATAGTTGCAATAAAGAACACAATGAAAGGCATAAACAGTAGACTACAAGAGGTTGAGGACTGCATCAGTGAATCAGAAGACAAGGTAGGAAAAAAAAACACAAACACAGCAGCAACTGGAAAGAAGATTTAAAAAGCAAGAGGAGAGCCTAAGGGAGCTTTGGGATAACACAAAATGAAACAATATCACATAATAGGGATACCAGAAAGAGAAGAAGAGAAGCAAGGAATAGAAAACCTGTCTGAAGAAATAATGACAGAAAACTTCCTTGATATTGGCAAGAAAAAAATATGCAAGTCCAAGAAGTACCAAGAGTCCCAAACAAGAGGAACCCTAAAAGACCAACACCAAGACACATCATAATTAAATTGGCAAACACCAACAACAAAGTAAGAATCTTAAAGGCTGTAAGAGAGAGATAGAAAGATACTTATAAGGGAGCTCCTAATAGAATATCAACTGATTTTTCAACAGAAACACACTAGGCCAGAAGGGAATGGAATGAAACATACAAAGTGATACATAGCAAGGGACTGAATCCATGAATACTATACCCAGCAAGGCTATCATTCAAAATTGAAAGTGGAATCAAAAGCTTCACAGACAATAAAGAGCTAAGAGAGTTTATTACTACCAAGCCAGCAATGCAAGAAATCAAAAGACATAGGGTAGCTGAATGGGTAAGAAAACATGACCCATATATTTGCTGTCTGCAAGAGACCCACCTCAGAACAAAGGATTCACACAGACTGAGAGTGAAAGGATGGGGGGGAAAATTTCATGCAAATGGAAATGAGAAAAAAAGCTGGAATTTCAATACTTATATCTGACAAAATAGACCTCAAAGTAAAGGCCATAACAAGAGATAAGGAAGGCCACTACATATACTAAAGGGAGCAATTCAACGAGAAGATATAACTCTGGTAAACATACTGTATTTTCTGGCATATAAGACGACTGGGCTTTTAAGACAACCCCCAACTTTTGAGAAGATTTTCCTGGGTTAAAAAGTCCGGATGGAGACCGTATGCAGCACAAAAAGGAGCCGACTTGAGACACTTGCGGTCTCCGTCTGGCTCCATTGAAATGAATGGAGTGCGGCCGGTTTTGAGCTCCCCCCACCATATGCGGTGACCACAGATTTTCCAGTCTGGCTTGGAAGTTTCAGCATCCTCCCTATAAGATGACACCCTACTTTTGAGAAGATTTTCCTGGGTTAAAAAGTTGTCTTATATGCCAGAAAATATGGTATATGCACCCAATACAGGAGCGCCCAAATACATTAAACAACTTCTGGAAGAGGTTAAGAAAGAGATTATTAGCAATACAGTCATAGAAGGGGACTTTAATGCCCCACTGATACCACTGGATAAATCCTCTAAACAAAAAACCAGCAAAGAAACAGCAATCCTAAATGACTCGCTAGATCATATGGACTTAATTAACATCTTCAGAATGTATCACCCCAAAGCTATAGAATATACATTCTTTTCCAGTGCACAGAGGACATTTTCAAAGACAGACCACATATTAGGACACAGGCAAAGTTTCTTCAAATTCAAGAGGATAGAAATCATAACAAGCATCTTCTCAGATCACAATGGCATACAACTAGAAATCGACTACAATGAAAAAAATATCAAACACTTGGAGGATAAATAGTATGCTATTAAATAACGATTGAGTTATCAAAGAGATCAAAGAAGAAATAAAAAGCATCCTGGAAACAAATGACAATGAAAACACAACAATCCAAAATCTATGGGACACAATGAAAGCAGTCCTGAGAGAGAAATTCATAGCTCTATAGGCCTACCTCAAAAAACAAGAAAGGCTGGTAATAAACTATCTAACCTTGCAACTAAGAGAATTCCAAAGAGAGCAACAAGAAAAGCTCACAGTATTCAGAAGGAAGAGAATAATAAAGATCAGAGCAGAAATAAACAACATAGAGACCAAAAAAATAATAATAATAATACAAAAGATCAAAGAAATCAAGAGCTGGTTCTTTGAAAGGATAAACAAGATTGATGAACCTTTCACCAGGCTCACCAAGAAAAAGAGAAAGAGGACTCAAATAAACAAAATCATAAATGAAAGAAGTGAAATAACAACTGATCCTACTGATATACCAAGGATTGTAAAAAAAATACTACAAACAATTCTACTCCAAAAAACTGGACAACCTTGATGAAATGGACACATTCCTAGAAAAATACAAGTTTCCAACACTCAAGAAGAATCAAGAAATCTGAATAGGCCAATTAGTACTGATGAAATTGAAACAGTGATCTAAAAGCTTCCAGCAAACAAAAGCCCTACACCAGATGGCTTCACAGGGGAGTTTTATTTAACATTCAAAGAAGAACTAAAACCAATCCTTCTCAGACCACTCTAAAAAATTCAAGAGGTATGCACACTTCCAAGATCTTTCTATGAGGCCAGCATTACCCTAATCCCAAAACCAGATAAAGACACCACAAAGAAAGAGAATTACAGGCCAATATCCCTGATGAGCATAGATGCTAAAATCTTCAACAAAACTCTAGCAAACCAGATCCAGCATTACATTAGAAAAATTATAGACCATGACCAAGTGGGATTTATCCCAGGGATGCAAGGCTGGTACAATATCTGCAAATCAATAAGCATGATATATCACATAAACTAATTGGGAGACAAAAATCACATAATTATATCGATTGATGCAGAAAAGGCATTTGACAAAGTCCAGCACCCTTTTCTGATAAAAATGCTCAGCAAAGTGGAAATAGAGGGATCATACCTCAACATAATAAAAGCTTTATATGACAACCCTACAGCCAACATCATACTCAATAGGTAAAAACTAAAACCATTTCCCTTAAGAACAGGAACAAGGCAGGGATGCCTGCTTTCACATAGTAATAGAAGTATTAGCCATAGCAATCAGATAAGAAGAAATAAAAGGCATCCAAATTGGAAGAGAAGAATTAAAACTGTCATTATTTGCAGATGACATAATACTGTACATAGAAAACCCTAAATACTACATTAAAAAATTATTAGACTTAAACGAATTTGGCAAAGTAACAGGATACAAAATTAACACCAAGAAATCTATGGCATTGTTAAACACCAGTAGTGAACTTATAGAAAACAAATCCCATTTACCATTGCACAAAGAAAATCAAGACACCTAGGAATAAAGTTAACTAAGAAGGTAAAAGATTTGTACTCAGAAAACTACAAAACATTGAAAAAAGAGATAGAGGAAGATATAAACAGATGGAAGAACATACCATGTTCATGGATTGGTAGAATCAACATGTTAAAATGTCCATACTTCCCAAAGCAATCTATAAATTCAATGCACTCCCCATTAAAATACCAACGGCATATTTCACAAATCTAGAAAGAACTCTCCAAAAATTCATATGGAATAAAAACAAACAAACAAATAAAAACCTCAAATAGCTGCAGCAATCCTGAGAAAGAAGAACAAAGTAGGAGGGATCTCAATACCACTCAATACCATATATCAAGATGTATTATAAAGCCACTGTTCTCGAAACTGCCTGGTTCTGGCACAAGAACAGACATATAGACCAATGGACCCAAACCACTATGCTCAATTAATATATGACAAAGGAGGCAAGAACATACAATGAAGTCAAGACAGTCTCTTCAATAAATGGTGCTGGGAAACTTGGTCAGACATATGCAAAAAAATGAAACGAGAACACCAACTTACACCATTCACAAAAATAAACTCAAAATGGATAAAGGACTTAAACGTAAGATAGGAAACCATAAAAATATTGGAGGAATTCTCAGGCAGTAAGATCTCAGATATATCCTGAAGCAATATCTTCACCAACACAGCTCCTAAGACAATGGAAACTAAGGAGAAAATAAACAAATGGGACTACATAAAAATAAAAAGCTTCTGCACAGCAAAAGAAACCATCAACAAAACAAGAAAACCTATTGCATGGGAGAATATCTTTGCCAAGGATATCTCTGATAAGGCTTTAATCGCCAACATTTACAGGGAACTTATGCAACTTAACAAAAGGAAGACAAACAACTCAATCAAAAAATTGGGCAACTGATCTAAATAGATACTTTTCAAAGAAGACATAAAGAAGGCCAAGAGACATATGAAAACATGCTCAAAGTCATTAATCATCTGAGAGTTGCAAATCAAAATGACAACTGAGATATCATCTCACACCTGTCAGAATGGCTATCATCAACAAATCAATAAATGACAAATGCTGGTGAAGATGTGGAGAAAAAGGAACACTCATGCACTGCTGGTGGGAATGTAAACTGGTGCAGCCACTGAACAAAAACAACCTAAAAATGGAACTCCCATTTGATCCATTGATCTCACTTCTAGGAATATATCCCAAGAAACCAGAAATACCAAGCAGAAAGGATATATGCACCCCAATGTTCATAGCAGCACAATTTACAGTAACTAAGATTTGGAATCAGTGTATGTGCCCATCAGCAGATTAATGTATTAAAAAACTTTGGCACATCTATGCAATGGAATACTATGTCACAGTAAGAAGGAAGGAACTCTTGCCATTTGGAACAGCATGGATGGAGCTGGAGAGCATTATGCCAAGTGAAATAAGTCAGCCAGAGAAAGATAAATATCACATGCTCTCACTCATTTTTGCACTATAATGAACAACAAAAATCGATGAACAAAAACTGATGTAGAGACAGAGAAGCATCGATCAGATGCTCAACCCTCAGAGGGAAGGTAGGGGAGGGTGGGGATAGGGGAGAGAGATCAACCAAAGGATGCAGAAAACAGGGGGTGAGAGTGAGGGCAAGTCTGGGGGATGAGGAGACAATGGGGAAATAGACACATTTGTAATACTTTAATCAATAAAAAATTTTTAAAAAAGAATGATGCAGAGATGAGGGAGGGGAAACGTCACAGTGGCCCCAATGAACCAAACCCTGTGTCTTGAAGATGGTAAAACCAGAGGAGGGAAACAGCTGTGGCAGAGAGGGGTTGTTTCCTCTCCTCCCCCCTTCCCCACCTCCTCCTCATCATCTATGGAGCATGGCAAGCACTTCACGTGCATGTCTTAGTTTTTGACGGTGACCCCACTCCTTTTTTGAGTTGTGGGACAGTGAAATGGGAACAACTCAGTTTCCAGTGGGGAACACTAGGTGTAGCTTCTGACCTTCTACTCAGCAGATACCTGGGTCTCCTGGAGTTAGCAAACATAGATGATTAGACCTCTTACACATGGCTTAAGGGAAATTTAAAGGGCTTAAAAGAGTTTCCATTTGATTGTCTGCTATGTACCAGCCATAAGACCAGTGCTCTAACACATGCTATCTCACTGAACACCCAACACCCGATGGCCACCTATGAGAGGTTACGCTTTTCCCACTTAATAATGGGGAAACTGAAGGGCAGAGAGGTTAGATCTCAGAGTTCTTGCTTCCTGTCCTTCAGTAAGCACCAAGGTCCCAAGTTTGGTTCCATTCTTTTTCTGCCTCCTGGGACAACCCACTGTCCTTTGCCTGCCTGCCTCCTGTTCGTTCAGAGCTCTATTGAGATCCCACCTCAGCCCCACCCCACAGTGTGCCTTTCCTTTCTCCACCTATCGCACTTAGTGCATTCTATGCCATCTGCTCTGGCTCTGGGCCTTGTACTCTTGCACTCTTTGGGCCTCAGTTTCCTCTTTGTAACAGGGGAGGGAGAATTGGTGAGCCCTTGGAAGCCCTTTGCACTTTGCCTTCGAATCAGTGATTCCACACACAGGGGTGTGGTGCCCTAACAAGGGTGTGAACAAATTGAAGGACAAGATCCAGGCTTTCTCTAGTAGGTGTCTCAGTTCCTTGTGCTCAGTCAGCATCTAGCAAACACTTGCTGTATGTGTGTGGATAACTGTAAGCCACTCGATTCCTTACAAGGAAGATGTGTTTGCATAAATCTGAATCCCACTTGCTCTCTTGACATGATTCCTGTTATCTTTCCAGTCATTAAAATTCCAAGAAAACATAAATAAATTAAAAAATAACATCATATATAATAAGAAATAAGCAAAATGTTTGGAATTATCTAGGGGTCATCTGAAATTCAGATGAAATGTGCTTTATGTGTAGATATACTGCCTTCTGATATGAGTAATAATGCTGAAATAAAGCCATCAAAATTAGCAAGATATTTTTAAAGTTAAGAATTTAGATTCTCTTTCGAAGTGTTTTACATATATACACCCTTGAGGAAGCACTAATTCTTTTTGACAGTAAAAATGATTGAGACAGTGTGTGGCAAATGATTTGTTAACAAAATAAAATGCATTATTTTCTTTGCAAATAGTGTTGTCAGATGAATTGAAAATATTGCTAAAATGGAAGGAATACTTATTAGAACAAATTAAGTCAGTTTTATTATACAGTTGAATAAATACATTTTCCCCAATCTTCTTTAGTTTTATATATGCACTAGGGGCCCGGTGCATGAAATTCATGCACTGAGGAGGGGGGAGAGTGGTTCCTCAGTTCAGCCTGCCCCCTATCACATATTGGGAGGATTCAGGGGTCCCTGCTCCCCTTGGAGAGCGGGCCTAAGCCAGAGTCTGGCTTCCCTTTGTGGGAGGTAACCAGGCTAATCAGGGGAAGCCACCAGCCCTATCACCCCACTGCTGCAGCCACTGCCAGTCACCACAGCCACCAAGGTGTTTTCATCAACATGGACTCCAGTCCCTTCACCATGAAAAAATGACAACTTTCTTTAGGCATTTTCAAGATGTGTCTTTCATAGGATATGACATTTCTTTCTTTCTTTTTTTTTTTATTCTCACCTGAGGATATGTTTCCATTGATTTTTAGAGAATGTGGAAGAGAAGGGAAAAACAGAGAGAAACATCAAAGTGAGAGGAACACTTTGATTGGTTGCCTCCTGCATATGCCCTGGCCTGGGCCCTGGCCAGGGAGGAAGCTGCAACCTAGGTACATGCCCTTGGTCAGAAGTGAACCCACAACTTGCAGTCAACAGGCTGAGTCATTATGCACTGAGCCAAACCGGCTAGGGCAGGATATGACATTTCTTAGCCCTCCAGCAGTGGACCTTCATTTTGTTTCTCCAGGAGTGTGGTAGAAAAACCCTAGATTGCCTTTTTGGATTCTTATTACCCAAGTTACTAAGAATATTACCAGTGGCATACAGGGAGCTTAGCCAGTGAGTGGTAAGAAAAGGTGTCTCCTCTGTAGTTCACTCTGATTACCAGCTCAACCTCTGCCCCTCAAATCCCAGAGTCATCCCTGCCCAGCCTGTAACCTCTGGCCAAGGCTACAGGCCTAGGCAGGGGACCACCAGACCCCTGCGATCACTGGCTCTGCCCCTGCCCAGGCCTGCAGTCTCTGCCTGAGGCTGCAGGCCTGGGCAAAAGACTCCCAAATCCCTCTGATCGCCGGCTTCGCAGAGCCCAGGCCTCTGCAGTCACCAGCTCTGATTCTGCCCCCTGCCATTGCCAGCTCTACCCTTGCCCCACTGGCAGCCTCTGGCCAAGGCTACAGGCCTGGCCAGGAGACCTCCAGGCCCCTGCCATCGCCGGCTCCACCCTTGCCCCACTACAGCCTCTGGCCAAAGGACCCCCAAACTCCTGCATTGCCAGCTCTGCCCATGCCCAGACCCCTGCGATTGCAAGCTCTGCCCTTGCCCCGCTGATTACCAGCTCTGCCCCTGCCCAGGCCCTGAGATCACCACCTCCACCCCTGCCCCACTACAGCCTCTGGCCAAGGCTACAGGCCCCTGTTTTGCTGGCTCCACTGGTGCCCAGACCCCTTCAATCACAGGCTCCACCCCTGCCCCTTTGATCGCTGGCTCTGTGGAGCCCAGGCCCCTACTATCTCTGGTCTTGCCCCTGCCCAGGCCTGAGACCTCTGGCCCAGGCCTTATGCTTGGTTAGGGCACACTCATACCCCTCCTATCACCAGCTCTGCCCCTTCCCCTCTGATCATCAGCTCCTCCCCTGCCCATGCCTGAGGCCTCTAGCAAAAGCCTCTGGCCTGGGCAGGGGACCCCTAGCCCCCTCTGATTGCCTGTTCTGCTCCTCTGGCCCCTCACCTCCCCCACCCCCTGCATGGCTAACAGGCCTGAGCACTTCAGTGGCAGGGCTGAGCAGGACTGGGTGCCGCCATCTTGTGGCTATGGGCACCTCCATCTTGTGGCTATGGGGGCGGCCATCTTTGTGATGGAGTAACACCTAATTTTCATATTACTCTTTTATTAAAAAGGATTAGCTAGATAGCATTTCAAGTGTGAAAATAAATAAGGGAGCTACTAAAGAAACCAGTATATCTAAAAATGCTCAACAGTAGTAAGTGAAAAGAAGAAAAGCTTTAAGTGGGGAATTTTTTTAAATAACATATGAATAACCATTATTAGAAAAATTATCAGACTAGAATGAGAGAGGGAGAGACTCCAGAATAGGACTGAAGAGCTATTACTACACTTGGAAGTTCATACAATGAGTCATCATGGGAAAGCTATTACAACAAATAAGATGAAACCAGAATTATACAGGTGCTACCTACAGTTCAATCAGGATAACATAATAATAATGACAGAGATGTATTTTGAATGCCAGAAAATCCATATAAATCCTTTATATTATATGAGGTTCATACTGCAAAAATAAATAAATGTGGAGCAGTCAATCTTAATTATTCATCTCTTTTTTAAAAAGGCACCTATCAATGAGTGGCATCAGCAGCATGAAGGCATGAGAAGACATCCATATTTCTCCCCTTGAGGTTACAACAAACTGGACAGCAAAGGATTTCCTTGTTCAGGACACAAACATGTCTGAGTGAGAGACCTGTGCATTGAGACATCTAATTTTGCACCTTTTGGAATCTTTAGTCTACAGAGAAGCCTACAAAATCTTTCTGAAGGTATACTTCTTCAGATCCTCCCCTGCTTAAAATCTTTTCAAGTCTTCCAATTATACTTTGTTTAAAAGGCCATACACAATGTATTTCCATCTCATTCATATCCCAACATTAACATTACTAGTTTATAGCTAACCTTTTATATGATAAATCTGGTAAAAGAGAGCCTACTTTTGTTCAATTGGAAATTTCATTGTTTCATTCATCTGTCCATTTATTCCACCTGTTTTTGTTGTACATCTTCTATTTATGCCAGGTTTCCTGCTCCCAAAATCTTTCAGTCTTTGGCAAGATGAAAGCAAACACACAGTTACTATACCCTATAGGCCTTCCTATCTATGACACCAAGAAAAGTTCATGGGTATATCAAAGAGGACATCAACCAAACACAGCCTGGGTTGATGGGGAGGGACAATCCTGAGAAGGTCTTCTGATAGAGATGATGCAGGCAGTGTTTAAATATATAATGTTTTAAGTCAGGAAGGCAGGAGAAAAAGAACCTTGTGCATGATAACAGGGCATCACAATTGAGTTTGGGGAAAGAGCCTCAAGTCTAGGATACTCAAATACTCTTGAGGCTGAGACAGGCAGGAGCCTAGCAAAGTAAATAGAAACCATGCCATTAAGGATTCTGACATCTAACTTCCATGCATGGTGAAATAGACAAGTTAACATCGTTATGATGAAGTATTTTTTTGTAACTGAAGATAAATTTTTACATTGATTACTTCATTCTGGAAGTAATTCCTAGGGAAAATGTGAGGGTTGGACTTCAGTGGTTATTTTTCCTTTTATGTTCAGGGAAATATTTTTGCATGTGATAATATAATAAACAAAACTGGACCTGGTATGGCTGAAGCAAGTTTGAGAAATCCACACCATTCCTCTCCACCATAACCACTGGAACAGTCATGAAGAGCATCCTTATCCTCTCCATATCATAATCCAAGAAAAATATTTTTCAATCAATTGGACTAGACTAGTGGTTTTCAACCTTCTGGACCTTTAAATACAGTTCTTCATGTTGTGACCCAACCATAAAATTATTTTCATTGCTACTTCATAACTGTAATGTTGCTACTGTTATGAATTATAATGTAAATCTCTGATATACAGGATGGTCTTAGGCGACCCCTGTGAAAGGGTCATTCGACTGCCAAAGGGGTCGCAACCCACAGGTTGAGAACCTGAGAACCGCTGGACTAGCCGCTTTTGAATCTTTAATAGATTTTAAATTTTATCATACTAGGATTCTATTTTTCTCATTTTTCTCTCTATTAGATATGCAATGGTGCCACTGGGCAGTAGATAGGGCATTGGCCTACAGATTTAAGAGTCCTGGGTTCAGTTCAGGTCAAGGGCATATACCTGGGTTGCAGGCTCAATTCCTGGCCCTGGTCAGAGCATGTACTGGAGGCAACCAATCAATGGGTCTCTCTCACACTGATGTTTCTCTCTCTGTGTATCTCTCCCTCCCTCCACTCTCTCTAAAAATCAATGGAAAAATATCCTTCAATGAGGATTAACAACAAAATATGCTATGGTGTTCTCACAACTCCATCAGTAGAATAAACTTTACAAGTTGCCTAAATAACTAGGAAACAAAATTGGTTAAATGTTAGCACCAACCACTATGACAGGAGAACATTAGAACTATTTTCATTTTTCTTTGCTACACAAAACCACTCTAAAATTTAGAAATTAAGACTTATTAGGGGGATGAGGACACAATTGTAATACCTTGACCAATAAAGAAATTAAAAATAATAAAAATTAAAAATAAAATAAAAAAGACTTAGTAATTAGTTATTTGTCTCAATTGCTAGTTGGCTGGAATGTAAATCTACACATGCCACTTGGTCTGACTTAGTTGGCTGGATTTAGGTGGATTCAGCAAGGCTAGGAGACCAAGAGGCCTCAGTCACATGCCCAGCAGATAGCTTCGACTATCATGGGGTGGGGGTGGGGGGAACCTCAGTTCTCCGCCTGCCCCTCTTTCTCCTCTAGCTATTCTGGCTTTTTTACATGGCAGTCTCAGAGTCACATGCCAGCCTCATAAGTCAAACAGCTTCACTTACACCAGCAAATGACAAGGACAGCCCAGAATCCACCTCTTTATGGAAGGAGCAGCAAAGCATTCTTATATGTCAATCCTTTCCAAATTGATCACCCCTACTGTCCTATCTCAAGATAATACTGAAACCCCAAAGCTTTGAACATTTTGGTTGCCTGTTATAATCTAGCTTTGACTTATATATTGGAACATAGTGAACAAGTGCTTTTATTTGCAGAAATTTGCTTATTGAAACAACTCAAGGGAATCTTCTGAATTGAGGAAAAACATTTACATTGGAGCAAATTACATTTTACTGAAAACGTAATTGTTACACTGAGAGCTGTACACTGTTGTAATTGCATCCTCCTAATTACACACAGTGCATTATTTTAAAAGGAATGGCATTGTTTACTTGTGATATTCTTTGCTTATTTACACTTGCATATTTGAGCAAGGAGTGAGTTATTTCTACCACGTGGCAGAGACTGTTATCTGTTCATGAACACAAAATTAATTCGGTAGCGGGAAGCAGCTCTCAAACAGGAAGAGAAATTTCTCCTGAGGCAAGACATTCTACAGTTGTTTCTAAATTTCTATATCATTAACAAAGCACTTACCATCTGCAATGATTGACCCATCAGAGTTGTTCCTCAGAGATAATTTTGGTGGCATTAGAAATTTGAATATCCAAAAGCCACATTAGACATAAATGAATTAGCCCTTTCTTATAAATAGAAGTAATGTTCAAGATAGAAGGTTCTATGAGATGCTGCTTAATTTGTGTAACCTTAACCATTTTAACTCCTCTTGGGCAATTGTCAGAGTCTCTCAGTGCTGCCCGGATGGTAACCTTGTTCTCTCTCTGTCTCATGATTTTTAATTTTGTAAATGCTACTTGAACCTCAAAGCCAGTAACCCAGTAAAACATCTTACTTAAGTATATAGCTAAGTGTATAATTCTTTCTGAATTATAATCACATTTCCTGATTGATGGACCAGGGAATAAAAAGGAGGAAGACTCAACAGATATCCTTTAAAAGCTCAAATGGAAATGTTTTCACCTTTCCTACATTTCTCATTCCTTTCTAATCTACTTACATAAAAACCCTGGGTGTAACATCATGACCCAAGGCCCAACCAATGGAAAGGAAGTCAGTCCTCCAGTGATTGTCTTGGAGAAGGCTGTGCCATCCCCCAGCTGTTTCCCTGAGGGCAGGCAAGGTTTCAGGCAGGAACCTGCCCTCAGAGCTTGGAAGTACTGAGTCCTGGGTCTCCTTGCAAAGGGCTGCGCCCTCCCTGAGCTGTTTCCCTGTGCGGCCTGAGGGAAGAATCCACCCTTGGAGCACCAGGAGCACCCAGCAGCAGTCAGTCCTGGATTGCTGAGGCGGAGGCCACTGCATGGTAGAACTCTGGGTCTGGCCCAACAGGGGGCGTGGCCGGCCTTCAAACCAGACCCTGACAATAGGGAGGAGGCAGCCCCATTCCTCACAGAATCTGCTGTTGGAGAGCTTGCTGTCAGTGGCCTGCCAGCCAGGAATCTCATTCATCCAGACCCTGACAGGAGGGAGGAGGGAGCCCCATTCCTCACGGAATCCACAAGTGGCCAGCTTGCTGTCAGGGGCCTGCCAGCTAGGAATCCTATTCACCTACATATCTGTATAAAGTTTTAATACATTATATTAGAGATCGTGGTGCTACTATTTTACCCACAGCATTACAGGAATTGCTGCAAATTTACTTCTTGGTGGAAGCACCTTTCATTCCCAATATAAATAACCGATGCCATTAAATGAAACTTTAATTTCTAGACTCAATATAAACAGTGAAGTTGCTAAAAGTATTAAAAGGGCCCAACTTCTCATTATTGATGAATGCACCATGGCATCCAGAAATTATTAGTCTGAATGTTGTATTTGGTGGGAAAGTTCTCCTTTTTGGAAGGGATTTTCGACAATGTTTCAGTATTGTATCGCATGCTATGAGATTAGCCATAGTACAAACGAGTTTAAAGTACTGCAATGTTTGGGGATGTTTCAGAAAGTTGTCTCTTACAACAAATATGAGATCAGAGGATTCTGTTTATAGTGGATGGTTAGTAAAACCTGGAGATGGCAAACTTGATAGCAGTTTTCATTTAGGAATAGATAGCATTGAAATCCCCTGTGAAGTGATTTGTAATGGATCTATTATTGAAGCTACCTTTGGAAATAGCATATCTACAGATAATATTAAAAATATATCTAGATAGAAGAGAACCAAGATGGCGGCATAAGGTGTATACCTAAATGCACAGCATCCCACAAATATTAAAAAATACAACAATAAACCTAAACAACCATACTCCAGAACCAAGGGAGTGGACTCGCTACAACTAGAAGAGAAGCAGCGCATCGAGACTGAATCGAAGTTCCCGTTCTCGGCGCCAAAATAAAAAGGTA